>CAUYRT010057807.1:0-20745 GCA_963574885.1 Lepilemur ruficaudatus | reverse complement strand
ATAACTGGCAGCTACAGGTCATAAAACTTTATAGATTAATAACCTCTGACCTCTGACCCTCTGATTTATTTCCTCTGAGCAGAGGTGCAGCGCCCCCCCTCCTCCTCCTCCTGAGAAAAATGAGGCAACATGCCAGGTAGTGTCCCCCATCCATCAGGCAATGAGATGTGTCTCCTGGTCTCAATTTGCTCTCAGCACCATTTTTCCAGGCCAAGTTAGAACTGGTTTATAGACCAGTGCAAAGAGTCAGCAGACACATTTTCCTTAAAAAAAAAAAAACTCCAGGGAGTGATCACTAGGGAATTGGGGGGTGGGGGGTGAACCCATGTCTGAGCGATGTGGTGGGCACTGTGGAGGGGTGGGACATGCTTGAAAAGTAGTTGGGGAGTGGAATTAGGGGTCTCAATAGGGGAACGGAATTCCTCTAAAACTGATTTGTGATTAACTGTACACCTCAGTAAATTCACTGAAAATCATTTAATTGTACACTTAAAATGGAATAAAGGCATGATATGTAAAGTATACTTCAATAAAGAAAAAAGTTATAAAAATGAAAAAAAAAAACTCCAGATACGTATGCATGGGTGTATGTATAAATTCTTTCTATTGTACCACAGAAAGCAGGCAACTTTTAATTTAATTAACAGACTTAAATTGCTGAGAGTCAGCAGAACCAGTTCATAATTGGCCAGAGCTGATCTGCCCCATTTGCAAAAAAATTTTCACTAAATGTAAAGGAAGAGTTTTTTTCATTTACAATGAGCTGTGCTACTTGGCAAGTAGAGGCATCTATTTGTAAATGGGCACATTTCCACATACAGGCCATCAAAGAGATATTGCCAGAAGAGCAGTGATAATTAAACAAAGTACACACACCCTCTTTGATGCCACTTGAAGCAGCAGAGAGACTGACTGGAGTCTGGGAGAGGACCTGGAGTAAATTGTTCTTTTGTGCAGCCAAGACTGCTGGTAGCCAGAGTTGGCGCTGGCTTTCCGGGGCAAAGGAGTCTGAGTCATCTCCCTTCATCGAGCTGATTTGTTGAAAGGACACAAGAAGTTCCCAGGGATTTCATGCTGCTTTGAGGCACCCTGCATTTCAAATGGATGGGAAAGGGGGTGGGAGAAGTCAATTTTGTTGCTAGGTCTCCCAGTGACTTGCCAAAATTTTGCCTGTTCCTTTGTGAACCTGGTAACCACCCCAGCTGGGCTTCCCATTACTCTAAACAGGAAAGGGATGAATATGCCCAGGCCTTTTCAGCTTGCAAATGTGCCCTGGTGAGGGTAAACATGGCTGTGTTTGTTCTCCCTGGGGAACAAGTCAGGCATGAAGTCCCTTTTGTTCAGGCTAAGAACAGCAAAAACAACCTCCCTTCATTCTCAAGTCCCAGAGGGGCTGGAGACTTGATCTGGGAATGTGAATCTTACCTGGGAAGGGCAGAGCTCTCTAAAGATGCCCAGGAATTGGCAAGGTCTGTCTGAATTCCTTGGGAGACATAAAGGTACAGGCGATTCCTGGGAGGTGTGCAGTTCCATAAAGGGAGTCCCCCAAACATGCAAGAGAGCAAAGAACTGGTGCAGTTGCGCCTCCAGTCTTAATTAGTTTAAAAAAGGAGTATGAGCCATATCTTAGAGGCCATGGGAATATAAAAGTATAGCCATGATTAGTGTTACCAGTGTACAGTTCCTGAATGAATATATGCAAAGAAAAGAGCAGAGCAATGATTCTCTTTATTCCTTTTTTCAAGGAGACAGTGAGTGCAAGAGCCCATGGGCTTTGTTGTGTATATGTATATGTGTGTGTGTATATCCATGTACAAGGGGAGTGGTGATTCATGCTAGGGTGGGCTGATAACAAAAAATAAGTAAGCCATCACTAACATCAGTGAATTTACAGAAAGAGAAACAGAGTCATATGATTATAGCAAAGGGCAGGTACGGATATGGTACTGATGAGTACCATATAAGGAAAATAAATAGCTCTGGGGGGTTAAAAGCAGGAGAGATCATTTTCATCAAACAAAATCAGGAAAGGCTTTATGGTGGGGGTGGCCTCTTTGATAAACCCTGACACATGGCAAGAATTTCTACATATGAAGAAAGACGTTGGAAAGAGGGGCATTCCACTAATCAGGGAGAGGGGGAACAAATGTGTCAAGGTGGGAAAGTGTAGGACTTGCTGGTGGAACACTGTGGTTTAACTGAAGCATCTCATTCTTATAGTAAAATAGTGAAAGTAAGGATGAGCAGACAGATTGGGGCCATATTAATGAAGGCCTTAAATGTTAGTATTTAACTAAATACTGAGAATAACTTTTTTTTAACTAAATAAAAAATAGAGAATCTTTGAAGATTTTTGACAAGTGAAACAATTTGAACTGTACTTTTCAGGAATTAATCTAATAATGGGGTATATTGGAGGGAGATTGAGACTGAAACCCACAAGACTATTTTATTCGTCTAATCAAAATGTAACCAATCTTTTCCATTAAAATTATGGAGGTGGAAATAGTAAAAGGAGACAAAGATTAGAGAGACTTTATAAAAGTAGAATCTACAGTCTTGATTCTACTCATTGGATGTGGTTGGCAAGGGAGAGAGAATAGTCCGAGATGATGCCAAGGTTTGGAGCCCAAGAGACTGGAACAATAATGTTGCCATGGAAAAACAAGAAAGTCTGGAATCTTAGAGGAACTCAAGTTCAGTTTGGGGTACACTGAAATGAAGGTACTAGCTAGAAACAATTAGAAATGCTCTGCAGGCAGCTCAATTACAGGAAATAGGCCAAGGCTAAGACGTAGAATTGGGAGTCATTTATTTAGAAAGCACACTATGTGCCAGGCATTACATAAGGTTCTGGGGTTGCAAAGATAAATGCGGTAGATGGCTTCTGATATCCAAGAGAGGTTATAGTCTGGTGAGTAATACAGACAAGTGAACCCACCAGTCCCCTGCAAGGAGATACCTGAGGGAAAGAAGAGAAGTATGTGTTCTGGCATCCAGAAGAGTTCTAAAACACCTTACTCAAACTGTGGGGTCAGGAAAAGATCCCAGAAGAAAGTGACCCCTAAGTGGCAGGAGAACAGGGCAGTGAACTGGGAAGAGCATCCCCACACTGTGTGACAGTTCAGCTTAGGGTGATAACAAGGTACAAATGAGCAGAAACACAATAGGGAGAATAGGAAGAGAGGGGGCTGGAAAGATAAGGCCAATTATTCTGAGCCATAAGGGTTAGATTAAGGAGTTTGAACTCTGTCCAGAGAATCATAGGATGCAGATGGTGGGTTTTAAGCTGAGGAGCTATTAGAATTTAATTTTATAAAAACTGCTATGGCAACAATATGAAAATAGGAGAAGGAAGAACACAGGGTGGTGAGATTTAGGAGAGCTGGTCTTCAATAGTATGAATGTGAACTGAAAAATATGAATGAACTCAAAAGGCAGAGGTCTTTGTGATTATTTCAACAGGGGCAGAGGGAATGGGAAGAGAAGAGTCAAGAAAAATACCTTGTTTCTTCTTGGCAACCAGGTGGTCGATGTTGCCATTCACTAAGTAACAAACACAAAAGTAGCTAAGGAGTGTGTGTGTGTGTGTGTGTATGTGAGTATGTTTAATTTGATTTGATGAGGGGTAGGAAGGGGCCTGGTTTTATGATGTTAAATTTAAGATTATATTTAAGAAGAGACGGCTAGTAGGCAGTTGAATATGTGTTTGATGTATGTGAGAGAGGTCAAGTCTGAAGATATAAATTTTGAAGTCATTACCATATAAATGAAAACTGGAACCTCAGAAGAGGATGAACTCACTACACATACTCCCAGGAAAATACAGGAAGGGACCAAGACAGATCTCTGAAGAATATCAATATTTAAGGAGTTGGACAAGGAAGAAGAGACAGGAGTGGCCAGGACAGATCTCTGAAGAATATCAATATTTAAGGGATGGCATGAGGAGGAACAGACAATGAAAGGTAGGAAACTGTTATCAGAGAGGTAGGAGGAAAACCAGAAAGAGGTTTGTGTTCTAGAAAGGGATGAGTATGTCAACTAGGACGAGGGGTTAACTATACTAAACGTTGCCAAGAGGTCAACTGAGCAGGCTCTACTGGATATAAGGGAAATGAATCATTAGTGTCTCAGGCAAGAGCAGTTTCTTTGGAAGAGGAGGATAGAAGTTGTAGTGGGTTGTCTAGTGTAGTATTCTGAAAGGTAAGAGAGCTGATAAACGTGGCAGCGAGATTGGCCTCTTGGCCATGTCGGAGAGCTGAGTGGCGGGAACAGAGGCCAGACAGCAGGGCTGAGGGATGAGCAAGTGCGTGGGTGAGAAGGAGGTGGAGGAAAGGAGTGGAGACAAGCTGTAGCTAGAAGGTCAATTGGACATGTGTGCAGGCAAAGAAGAAGGGGTTGGTAGAGGTGGAAAAGTTGAAAGTACAAAGGAGAAACTGAGAGGAAGTGGCATTAGGCAGAGAGCTGGTGGGAACTCAGGCTTTCATGAGAACCCTGCTCCTTGCCCCCTCATTCCATGGCCTTACACACAAAAAAGTGGAGTCAGAGCCTGAGTGCAGTGATGCTCTGGGAGATTTCTCGTATTTTATCTCCTGAATAGTTAGAAGAACAAGCAACACTTATGGAATAGACAAGTATCAGAGAGTTGAGCCTAAAATATCCTAGTATAATACACCAGTTGAAAGGCTTTAGCCAACACTTCTCTAGGAATGCATATGTCCCTTTGGTGGGTTAAGATCTTTGGACTCTAAATCATTTAGTTCTTCATATAAATAACATCAGCTTTGATGAAGGAAATTCTCTTGGTCATGACTGTGAGAATGAGAGCCATAGAGTGAAGGAGGATTGAAGAGAAGTTGGGGAAGGGTAAGAAGAAGGGAAAGACTTATCAGGGCTGTTCAGATCTGCCTCCCACCCAGGTAAACCCCTTTCCCCTCCACCCTCTCCTCCTGCCTTCTGGCAATCCTTGCTCTTTCCATGTTCACTGTTGCTTGCTAACTAGCATCCAGGTCATCAGAAACAATAACTGTTCACGAAATGTTTTAAACAGCCTCGTAGCAGAAGCAGCTTGGTAGCCAGAACCGTAAATAGGATCTGCATTCAGATATTCAATTAAGTTTCCTGAAAGTAGCTGGGACAAAGGACGTGCTTCAGGCACGTCGTGGCAGAGCAGCCAGAAAGATGCACAGCCTCAAGCGAGGCTCACCGCAGGGTCACTGTGGAACCTCAATATGGATATTATGGTGGGTAAGGAGGTTAAATACTCTCACTTTTTTACCCTTGGGGTGAAAAAAAAGGCACACAGTTCTCTTTCCTTTAAATATAAATAGCTAATTAATTCCCATGGTTTCTTTTCCTTTCATGATTAGCTCTAGCGACAGGAAGCAAGGTTTCTTAGTTTTTAGAAACTTTCACATTTTGAATGCTCAATAAATACTAAGAAAGCAATCTAATACGTGAAAATAAAAAGCCAGAATAAATCTGCCTCTTTTCTTGAATGTTGAACCTTTAAACACTCAGCAGGGAAGAAGCATGTATCCTAATATAGAGATGGAGAGTTGTTTGTTACAAATAGGGGGAGAATCCAATTAAAAAGTGGGATTTGTGAGGCCCCTGCCTTGGCATGAGCAACACAGCAGAGTCGATACATCAGCTCTGATGCCGAAGGCACGGATGCCTGAGATTGGAGATGATAAGCCAGTTTCTAGCCTATTGGCTTTCTCATCAGAGAAGGTAGTTTAATGCCCTGAATTCAGTAATAAATATTAGTGAATAAACTTAAGTAATAAGGCCTAACCCTCCTTTGCCTTAAATGAGTACATAAAATTGTCTAAAACTTGGTAATCAACTGAAAAATGAGAAATTCAGTCATACTGGTTGTATCATGTGGAACAAAAATAATCATTTGGCTGAGTAATCTACCATTTAAGCCTAGAATCTAATTATTGGGTCCAGTCAGACCATTTTTAAAGAAAATGAAACAATGTATTGGCACATCCTCTCAGATCCCCTTACTATTTATTGTCCTGTACACCTGCCCCAGGGAGCTCAGGCTCCCAACAGCCAGCACCTGCCTCTCTTTGTTTGGGAGCTGCCCTAAGGGTCCAGGATCCTGCCTTACCTGCAGGTATTAAGAGCCATAGGTGCCCTACAAGTAATATCTAGCATTTACTGAGTGCTTACTATATGCTGGGCTCTGTAGTATATAGCTCTGTATGGTAAAAACAAAGACATTATTGACTATGAAGTTGTTATGCTGATATTACTACATATATGCACTACATTGTGTGTAGAAAGACATTTATTGTAATAGCGTTTGGAAAAAATAAACATGGAAAACCTAAATTGTCCATTAACAGAGGACCAGTCAAATAGATGTTGGCACATCCTTGTATTAGAGTCCTATGCAGCCAAGCAAAAGAATGAGACAGCTCTATGTGCACTTTAATGGAACAATTTCTAAGACATATCATAATGTGAAAACACAAGGTGCTGAATATTCTTATATACATGGGTGGTTCTGCGTGCACATTGACTATTTCTGTGAAGACAATGAGAAGCTGGAAGAATTCACTAGGAAAGCACACTTCTGGATAGGGGAAACTAAGGGTTTGGGACATGAGGGAAACTTATATTTACTTTATACTCTTTTGATTGTGTGCTTATATTACTTTTTCAATTTAAAAAGAAATATATGTAAAATTAAATACAGAATTTTAGGAGGGGGTGCCGATCACTTCTATTATTTTTTTTAGAAATCAAATGTTTTAAATATATATATTATCAGTATTATTTACACATCCTCAAACATGGATGTTATTTCCATTTTAAGGAAAAGGAACCGAGCCTCTGAAAATTAAATAAATTGCTCAAGTGCACACAGATAATGAACAGCAGAGCCAGGATTGGGATCTAAGACAGTTTGATTTATAAGCTCTTATTTTCTTACTTTATATTGTTTTTCTTTAAAAATCCAAATAGAATAATGAAAGTATTTTAGTTGCTTTACTAAACTGAAGTAAATTTGAACTACAAAAAATTCTCAATTTTGACTTTACTCTTTATAATAATGTCTAATTACTTCAGAGAAAGACTTCATATGAACGTAAATTCAACCACAGGAAAAATTTTCTCCTTTAAGTACCAGTAAAATTGTAATGAATTAATTTTAATGGACACATAAGATGACCAGAAAGCATGGGAAATTAATTGAATGATAGTGAAAAAATGATTATATGTGTTGAAATAGGGAATTTATTTACCAGGTAAAGGAATTATTTTCCTGAAAACAGCAACTATTATGTTTCACTTAAAACTTACAGAATCGAGTCATAAAACCAACGAAACAGAGAAAGACAAAACCCGTGGTGTGCTGGAGGTGGTTCATACGGGCTCAATAGATCCAATCATTGAATTTTGAGAGTCAATTGTTAAAGACAGCCATTATTTAAAAAGTAATTACATAAGCCTACAAGTAAATAAATTATATTAAAAACAAAGGTAATAGAGACTAAAAGCTAATTACTTCCTACTTAATTTAAGATTATCTATACTCTTGAGGTTACTTACAATTAATCAGTCTTTATGGTTGAAATACTACACAATGGTGTACTTCTGGGAATCTCTTCCAAATTCCACTTTTAGTGATATGACATTGAGAGCTTGAAATCAGACTTGGTGATAGTATTTATACTATAGAAATCACCAAATGCTAAAAATTGGGGATTTCTTTTTTTTCCCCAGAGAGCCAACTGTTAAATAATTATGAAGCACACCACTGGACTCAATCCTCATTAATAGTATAAATGTATAATTTTTTCAATTTACAGCCTTTTAGTGGGAAAAAACAAGCTTGTGAATTTTGCACTATTAAAATATCTAGTGATAAAAAAAATTGGCCAGTGATTTCCGTGGTTGATTCTAAATATTCTATTTCTAATTTTTATTTATCAAATATACTCATGTAGTTTCTTTTTAAAAAATCATAAAAGAGAAAGTAAAAGGCAAAACACTTCCTTTTCTGTGTAGGAATAGTTCTAATTCATAATATTTTCCTAAGAAATTATATGTGGGGTCCACATAACAAAGATTCTGTAGATGAACTTATTCTGTATTGGACAATGGGTACAAAGTTACAATTATTTAATAGATAGGAATAAGTTCTGGTGTTCTTTGCACAATAAGGTGACTATGGTTAACAGCAAGGTATTGTATATTACAAGACAGTTGTCATATGCTTTTTCTGCATCTATTGAAATGATCATATGGTTTTTGTATTTTTTAATGTGTTGTATCACATTTATTGATTTGCATGTGTTGAAGCATTCTTTTACCTCTGGGATAGATAAATACTACTTGATCATAGTGACTTGCCTTTTTTAATGTGATTTTGAATTTCCTTTGCTAGTATCTTCTTGAGAATTTTTCTGTCTATGTTCATCAGGGATATTGGCCTGTAATTTTCTGTTATTGTTATATCCTTATCTTCCTTGTTTGGTTTTGGAATCAGGATAATGCTGGACTCATAAAATGAGTTTGGAAGCATTCCCTCCTCTTCAATTTTCTGGAATAGTTTGAAGAGAATTACTATCAGTTATTCTTTAAATGTTTGGTAGAATCCATCATTGAAGCCATAAGGTCCTGGGCTTATCTTTGGTGGAAGATATTTTATTTCTAATTCAGTTTCCTCACTTGTTATTAATCTGTCCAGATTTTCTATTTCTTCACAATTTTTTAGGCTGTGTATGTCTATAATTTTATTGATTTATTTTATATTATCAAACTTTTTGGTGTATAATTTTCACAATAGTTAGAACAACTATGGTATGGTTGCTCATAATAGTCTCTTATGAGCGTTTGTTATTTCTGTGATATCAGCTCTTAGGTATCCTTTTTCACCTCTGCTTTTATTTATTTTAGTCTTGTCTCTTTTTTTTCTTAGTCTATCTAGAGATTTGTCAATTTTGTTGATCTTTTCAAAAAAACAACTTTTCGTTTTAGTGATTTTTGAATTTTTTAATAAACTATTTTTTTTTTCAAGCTATATTGTTTCCTTTCTTCTACCAATTTTTAGTTTGTTCTTTTCTTTTAGTTCATAGAGGTGCCTCATTAGGCTGTTTATTAGAAATAATTCTTCTTTTTTGTTGTCAATGTTTATTGCTATAAATTTCCCTCTTAAAATTGCTTTACTGTTTCCCATAGAGTCTGGTGTGATGTGTTTCTGTTCTTATTTGTCTCAAGAAATTTTTAAATTTTTCTCTTAATTTCTTTATTGACCCATTGTTTATTTAGGAGCATATTATTTAATTTTCATGTCTTTGTAAGGTTTAGAAAATTTTTCTTGCTGTTGATTTTAGTTTTATACCATTGTGGTCAGAAAAGATTCTTTATACAATCTCTATCTTATTGAATTTTTTAAGATTTGTTTTGTGGCCTAACGTATGATTTATCATGGAGAATGATCCATGTGCAGTTGAGAAGTATGTGTATTCTGCAGCTGTTGGATGGAATCTTCTGTAAATGTCTGGGTAGGTCCATTTGGCCTACAGTACAATGTAAGTCTGATATTTCTTCATTGATAACTTTTTCTGTAAATACGTTCTAGGGTGTTAATTGGGTATGGTGCATTGGCTTTGGTTCTAGGTGGCCTTGGTAGTATGGTTTCTGTGTAGTTTTTCAGCTATAATCCTATTCAGCAATGTCTGTGATTGCTTCAGTGGCCTATGCTGTTGGAGTTTGTTAAAGTGGTGGCACAGTTTTGCAGGTGATGTGGTCACTGGGTTAATTGTCAGGCCAGGTGCAGGTGTGGCAGTCTGGATGGCTGTGTAGCAGGCACTCTGAGAGGCATACATGGGAATGGCTGACCAGCCAGCTATGCAACAGGCTCTCTGATGGGTGGGGCTGCTGCCACACTGTTTGTTAAGTTTGACACAGGTATACATAGCCTCAGTGAGCTAGCCGGTTGTGCAGCAACCTCTTCAGGGAGTGGGACCACTGCCACCCTAGCTGTTGGGCCGGGTGCAAGTGTGCATGGGTGTGGTGGGCTATTCAGCTCAAGGACAGCTTTCCCATTGTGCAGGTCCACCTGTTTAGTGAATACAACAAAATGGTAGATTTAACTAAATCTGTAAGTAGCTGTAGGGTATTTGTTTTATTTTTCTCTATTTTGTGAGTTTTAAATAGTTCATAATAAAAAAAATAAAATGTACTCTTTAGAGCTTCTTCTAAAGTTATTTTAATAATACTCCTTTGAAAATAAATTGATAGAATTTTACCTGATTTTGTCATGCATTTGTATATATTGTTAATATTTTTTAAACTAAATGTTGAATGTTATGTTCACAAGCCCTACCTTTGTCTTTAAAATGACTTTAAGTGAGTTGCCTTTTCCTTCAAAGAAATATATTTATTTTATTTATATATCATGTGCTCATAGTTAGAAAATTATTGGTTTTTTTCATAATTCTACATTTGTTTTGTAATTTAATTAGTTTCATCTCAAAATCTCTTGAATCTGAAAGAGTTTTGGAGGTAATCTGAACTGCCAATTTTCTGATGAGTGTTATGTCTCCTAACATTTCAATTTACTTACTTTTAGTCATTTCTATAGGCTGCACTCATTTTTGGTATTAACATACACTTCTTTTTTAGATAGAAAAGAAATAAGCTACCCCCAGTGATTTATGACTTAGAAATTTACATATGCTACATTGGGAATCAGTTTTAATAACAATCTTCATGACACTATTTCATTTATGGTTCATATAAATATGGCAATAGCTCAATTTCTGTATGTAAATACAATTTGAAATTTAGCAGAAAATTAAAGTATTGGGAAATGAGCTTTCTTCCTTTTTAAAAACGGCCATCTAATAAGATCTATTTGTTGAGCTGATATTGTTTCTAGTGATTAAGTTAAGTTTTAGTGTTGCCTGAAGTGTTTTTCTTGTGGCAAATGATTGAGAAAATAATTATAATGGGCTGTGTCTTTGACAGAGTCTATAAACACTGGGATGGCAGCACATGATTAAATTTATGTTTAGATTGTAGAAATTGTTGCTGCTTAAGAAGGGAACAAGCATATTGATCTTCAAGAGTGAAATAAGGCAAGATGAAAGGAATAATTAAATCTGGCGGTATTGGTGTTTCCATCCATAGCAATACAATTATACAAATTACATGTCTCCTCACCTTGTTTTCTCTTCTTCTCCTCTTTAGGTTTAAATTCAAGACCGCCTGATTAAATGTTGTGAAAAGGATTATGCTTTCTCTTGCCCTGATAAATTAGCCTGTTTTCAACAGAGAAAGGCTTTGGACTGGTCCCTGAAAAAGCTTCTCTTGTAATTTCCTTTTGAGCTGGAAACACATAATGCTTAAGCCGATTTTAATCTTTGTGCATGACTTCTTTTTGGCCCTGAAACCCTATTAGAAATCTAGGTGCTGGGGAGGTAAACAATGAATTTATTGAGGCCAGGAGGATACAATTTAATGCCAAGGCAGTCATTAAACTACTGTAAGGTGGTAGGGAAACATCTGGGGTTATGGTTCTTCAAGGTGAAAAAAAATCCATATGGGTTCAAGCCAAGCTTTGTTTGAGATTGAAAACTCCAGAATGCCTCTTTAACAGCCCTCATCTATTGGATTTCACTTAAAATGTCTACAAGTGACTCAGAATGCATGAGGAGTTCTGGGAGCTGGATCCTTTATTTTCCAGATTCCCTTTGATTAGGAAAATGGCTCAGTTTTGAGGGAAACATGATTCCTTCTACAGCCTGTGTGTTTGAGGGTCCTTCTGTTCAAGCACCAGGATCTCCCTGGCAAAGGTGTTCCTGTGCTTACCAGGCTCTTGCTATGAGTACTACTTACTTCCCTTATTTCTTGCTAACATTACAGTTTCACTTTTCTTCTGCCAGCTCATCAATTAATCCAGTTGAATGTCAATCTGCTCCTACATATAGGTAGATCCACCAAGATGTGATACCTGTGTAACACTAAGTTAATATTCCCAACAGCCATGATACATGCTTCCTGTTTGCTCAAATGTCATACCTTGATAGCATTTCCCATCTCATCGTTTCTCTTTTTTTCTGGTAATCGCTCCATTAATCTCCTCCATAAATCAATATTTCTCAAAATATATTTCATGAAATATAATCCCTCAACATGCCACATGAAAACTAAGCCATGGAAAAGTAGGTTTGAGAAATACGGCATAGTCCAGTCCTGCACCGTCAAATGTGGTAGCCACTCACCATGCATGGCTGTTAAGTGCTTGAAACGTGGCTAGTCCGAATTGAGATGTGCTGCAAGTTTAAAATGTATACTAGATTTTGAACACTTATTATGGGGAAAATGTAAAATGTCTCAATAATTTTTATATTTATCATATGTTAAAATGATAAAGTTTTTGATATATTAGGTTAAGAAAACACAAATTTAACTCTTTACTTTTTTAGCCTTCTGGAAAATTTTAAACACACATGTGGCTTACATTATATTTCTCCTGGACAACACTACTCCAGCCCCTTTAGGAAATCTACAATATATAACTATATAATAAAATTTCTGAGAGGTCTTGCAGTAAGGAATTCTTTTTACCTTTATTGAAACCTGTATTTCCTGAACCTCACTGACCATGGAACCCATTTTCACATAAGAACTATTAATACCCTCCAACAGCTAGTAGTTAAAAAAAACCCATTTTGGAAAACAGCGTATGAGGTAAATATATAAAGAAATCTTGTAGTATAGTTTGAAGTCCAGGAATGTGATGCCTCCGGATTGTTCTTTTTGCCTAAGATTGCTTCAGTTACTTGGGCTTGCTTCTGGTTCCAAATGAAACCAAATTTTTTTCTAGGTCTGTGAAGTATGATGTTGGTATTTTTATGGGAATTTCATTGAATCTGTAAATCACTTTGGGTAGCATGGACATTTTGACAATGTTTATTCTGCCAATCCATGAACATATGTCTTTTCCATTTGTTTGTGTCCTCTGCTATTTCTTTGCTCAGTGTTTTGTAGTTCTCGTTGTAGAGATCTTTCACCTCCTTAATTAAGTATATTCTGAGGTATTTTATCTTCTTTGTAGCTATTATGAATGGTATTGAGTCTTTGATTCGACTCTCAGCTTGACTGTTACTGGCATGTAGAAATGGTACTGATTTACATACATCGATTTTGTATCCTGAGAGTTTGCTAAATTTATTTATCAATTCTGAGAGTCCATGGTGGAGTCTTTGGGGTTTTCCAGGTCCTGATTTGGATACACTTTATTTCTTTCTCTTGCCTGATTACTCTGGCTAGGACTTCCAGCACTATATTGAATAGAAGTGGTGACAGTGGGCACTCTTATCTTGTTCCAATTCTTGAGGGGAATGTTTTCAGCTTTTCCCCATTCAGCATGATATTGGCTGTGGGTTTGTCATAAATTGATTTTATGGGTACATTTGGGTGATGAGCACACCTATAGCCATGACTCACACATTACAAAATTGATCCACATAACCAAAATCATTTGTACCCCCTTAATATATTGGAATTAAAAAATTATTACCATAAAAAACATTGATTCTCTTTTTCTCTATATAGCATGTCTCCTGATTCCCAGTAAGAAACAGAGAGCATGGGTTAATAGTAAAAATGTCTTCCTGTTAAGCCCAGATATCACAAATATGCCTGTTATTTTTTATATTAATATAAATTAGTTACTTATACTTTCACTGATATTTTTGTCAATAAATGTAAGTGGAATTCAAATTCATAAATGAGCTAATGGCTTTCCTCTTCCATGAGCATTAACCTTCATTCAGGATTTGGCAGTGCTAAATACATACATAAATGTAATGATTTGATGGCATAAGAGAATGGATCTTCTATTATCTTCATAATCATGACATGCACTTAAAACCTGTTCTGTGGTTATCCTGCATCATGGGAAGTGAGACAGTCAAGATCATAGTAAAGGGCACTGCAGAGAGAATTGAAATGAGCCCACCATCCTCATATGCTTACCCAAACTCTGCTATATGGAGCATAGCATAGAAATGCTTCAAGTAATAATAATAAAATAATAGTGAATTTTAAAGTGATTTTTATATCCCAGCACTTTGCTGAACAATTTATTAGCCCTACCTCAATTAATCCTAACAATAACTATTAATTAGAGATGTACTCTCTAAATTACACAGACAAGAAAACTGAAGTTTAGAAGGTTAAGTAACTTGATCAGAATTCCACAGCCAATAAATTATGGAGCCTTGAACCCAGAGCCTATATTCTTAACTGATATGACACATTATAAGGTAGTGTATACATGCATAAACCTCCTTCCAGGGCAAATCCCCACGTATTGATTGAAAGAAGGCAAGGTTTGCACATGTGTGTAGGGGAAGGAGATTCTTAAAATTTCTTTTTTTTTTTTTTCTTTGTAAAATCTGTGCACACCAATCTGTCTCCATACAGTGGGTTAGGAGAGGACAAAAATATTTATTTGTAACCCTTAGACATTATTTTTCTGGAACCTTTCCCATGAATATTAAACAATCCCTATCTATACAGGTTACATTTTTCCCAGACACATCAGAGTTCCTGCAAATTAGATGAGATACAAGGCTTATTTCAAAACTTACAGTATTGTGAATATGCTTTCTACTCTCTCACCTTACTGCTTTGACAAATGCTGCTCCTCTAGCTGAAAATTTCCTTGCCTATTTTTTTATTTCCTTATTCAAACTCATTTCACAAATCTCATTCCAGATGATTCTTCCCTGAAACATCCTCTACTCCAAGCTGGCTCAGAAGAGCCACCAGCACCTCATGGGCATCTTTATCCCAATGTGTTGTGCTCTATAACAAGGCCTATCATGGTGTTCTAAAATGTAACAGTAAGACAGGTCTAGCAGTGGATATTTGTCACCCACATCTAAGCCCTCTCTAGATGTTTAAGAAATGCTTTACTTTGCAAGAGTAGATGGAAAGTAGAGCTTACTTCTCTATGATGTGGTGGACCAGTTGTACTCACAGCATCTTTGGAAGATGTGGGTGAACCTAGAGTGAGGAATAAGTCTTAAAAGAGAATTTCAAATAAGATTTGAAGGATTTGAGAGTGAAGTCATGCCCATTAGGGAAAGTTATAATACTAGACTCTTTTTTTATAGTCAGATACTACTGTTGTAACTAAACACCTGATCATGGGTTAACTGGTGACAACAAGTCCTGAGAAATTCATTGTAAAGTGTGTTTAATCTATACACTAGCCATAAAGTCAGGCATGTGTAAAATCACTCCATCATCATGTGAAAGTGATACATAGAAGATCTGGCTTAGGCAAGTCTTGAAAGCACAATTATTTTGTATGAGCAGAAAGCTTTCATCCAAGTTCAGCTAATCTTGCCACATGGCAAAACCTCCTTCAGCTCCTACCTATTGGTCAGGCCCTAGACTAGTTTATTGAGGAAGAAACATTCCAGGATAATTTACACATGATGTCACAGATAAGGTTCTCCAGAAGTGGATGCTGAGATGGAGTTTGGAATGCAGAACATTTATTAGAAATCAACACCTGAGAAAGGAAGGGATGAAAAGCAGGATTGAGCAGAGGAAGAAGTCAAATGATGATAGAGGACCAATAAAAATTGATTGACCCATAAGGAACTTGAAAACATATTCATCAGCACTGTTCTGCTTTGGGCCCAAATGGTCAGGCCTTTGTACTTCTACCTCAATCAGTCCCTGGGCATGGGCTTACCTGGGAAAAGCTGTGCCCTTGGACAAGATGGCTCTTGCAGCTGAAGCAAATGCTGTAGGAACTGACAACTTAATTCTGTCTGATGATAGATGAAGCAACACGTTCTTCCTTAAAAGATAAAGTAAATCCTCCTGGTAAGGCAGAATTTTGAATGGCATATCTGATTGCTCACTTTTCCTTGAAGGGCATATGGCATCAGTGAAAGCTCAGTATCCTAAGATAGCAAAATTGTAAGATTGGCATCAAGGAGGCTTGGTAGAGCATGGATGGACCTCTTAGAATAAGCTGAAAATGGAAGACCTTGGTTCCAATGTGAACATTCATCAGAAGGCCTCCTTGGTGGGGAAGGTTTTCAATAATCAGGTGGACAAGATGACTCTCCTTGTGAATGTTGGTTAGCCTCTTTCCATAGTCACTCTATGCCCTGCTCAATAGGCTCAGAAACAAAGTAGCCTTGGTGTCAAGGATAAAGGTTATATAGGAACTCACCATTATAGAACTCCCCTTGCCAAGGCTGATCTATTTACTTCCACTGATGAGTGATCAATCAATTAGCAGCAGGAACCAATGTTGAATGATCCCCCTTCCATCCCCCCACCCCAATATGGGATAATATTTCAGAGGAGCCAGACATTTAGTTGAAGATCAATTACATTGGATCCCTGACATGAAAGGGATGGCATTTGGATATTTTTATCTGGTGATCATTTGGCTTTCTCTGCTTACCATGCTAATATCAGAATCACCATCTGAGGAATCACAGAATGCACTGTTAAACATCATGGTGCACCACAAACATTGCTTCTCACCAAGGAATACTCTCACTTTATAGGAAATGAGGCAAAAGCAATAGACCTAGTACTGCATTTTCTAAAATAAACTGGACATTTAAAACAATGAGATGACCTATTAAAGACTGAGGCAATATACCAGCAGTAAATTCTCTGAACAATTACCCAGCATATAATGCTATTTCTCCCATTACCAGAATATGAGTCTTAGAACTAACAGTTGAAAGCAGGAGAGGGCCCTCTTACTCTTAGACCTAGCTAGCTAATGATTCTCTTCAAAAATTTTGCTTCCCTGTCCTGTGACTTTGTTTTGAAGTTCTCAATCCATAATAAAGGAATGTTTACATCAGCACATTGATCTCTTATCTTGGCTGACTATCAATAGGCAATAGGTTTGCTGTTACAAAATGCGAAAGGGAGGGTTATGGACAGAACCTATAGAATCCCCTATAATTCTCTCTCCAGTGATAAAATTTAATGGAAGACAATGGCAAATCTATATAAGCAATACCACTAAGCATTCAGATCCCTCAGTGATAACAGCTTGGTCAGAGAACCCTCATAGCTAAGAGAAATGGTGGCTGAAAGCAAAGGGAATACAGAATTGGTGATAAAAGAGGGAAATCATAACTATAAATTATTGCCTGCAGTCTAGCTTCAGAAATGAGAACTACTGCTCTAACTCATATTTCTTTCTTGGTGTGTGTTGTATGTAATTAGAAATTTTAACTTATCTTCTTCTTTCCTCTCCCTTTCCCCACTATCTTGTATAGTGTGCTGGGTGGTGGTGAACTTTCTAGTCTGGTCCGTATATTATAGCTGGACTTGTGACAGAACTAAAGGAGTATGGACATCACCCAGAGATCTTGGCTTGTTCCTAGAAGCAAAAATTGTGAATTTTATTTCTCCTGCAAAGGCGGTAAGAGTCTTTGTGTTTGTATGAGAGATTTTTGCATCATCTTAATGAAAGCACTTTTTAAAAAGTTCATGTGTTTGTAACAGATCAACATGTTCCTAGAAACCTCAGGTCCTACAAAGGCATTTATAATCATAGGGCTTATCAGAAAAAAATAGATTGGGACAAATTACTCAAAACCTATGCAATTTTGTAACCAGAGCAATAACAATCACTATAAGTATTCTAGCCTAGTTTAAACTTTAAAAAGTTATAGTTCTTATTAAATTTTTTTAAAAACTACAGAAAATTTTGGATTTTTTAAAAAAGAGAGTTATATGTAAAAAAGAGCAGAGGTTTATGACTTATGGAGACAAGGGAAAAATGCACAAAGAGTGGGAAGAATCACACAATGAGCACTTGTTGAGCAGAGCACATGGCCAAAATAAGACAGGAGAGGGTGGTGTGAATGGATATCACGTAAAACAATGTGCTCCTCCACAGCTTTCTGTGTTCAACTGTGTAAGCACTGACTCATCTTCACTTGATAACACAAAACATTCATGTGCTGACACAAATCATAAATGAACCAACAAAACTTTAGTGTTATACTGACATCATTCCCTTAGCAACCAATCATGCAAACTCATTGCTTTACACACGTTAGCAGAGCAGGCTGCGTAAGTAAGGAAAGAAGAGTGCACACTGGTTTTGAACAAATAATAAATAAATGAATGGATGATGTTACTGTAAGAAATATATTTTCCCCAAAAGCAATGAGATTCAAGTAATTAAAATAGTAACTAATACATCATACTTGAAATAGCATTAAGATCCTAATATGATTCTAATAATAGGTATTCTAATAAAGACTAATAATTTTCTGAATATTTCTGCATAATAGTAATCCGTTGCACAATGATAATAAGGAGTATTGCTATTTTATCTTAGGTATTTTATCTTAAGATGCTAGAAATGTATCTTAATACATTATTTTTTATAAGAAAATAAAACTTGGTAATTTTGGCTTATTTTCTTTTTTCCTGCCTGATGTTGTTTGTCACAGTCACTTTCATTATGGTCTCAGCTCCTTGAGATTTCCTGATGACAACTTTGGGAATTTTTGCTAATTAATCAGACTCCAACCTCTATCAACTAAAAAGGCATAGCATTAGCATTCCATGGAAAACTTGCTTAGGCTTTAATGTCTTTAACACTTGAAACTTGCTTCTGATAGTCTCGTTTCTCAGTGTAAAACAACTAAAAAAACCCAGAGAGTTCATGATTGTAACACAGAGCAAGAGGAAAGTAGAAGGATTATTGATATGATTGAGAGTTGACATTTACATGAAGGATGTCCTTGTCTTTTAAATTGGATGATTGATAAAGAGATTTAATCCAGGATCTCAGATAGCTTCAGCAGTCCTTCCTCAGTCTTCCAACCAGAAAGTTTGGACAGCATTAAGAAGCCAGTATCTTAAATCTACAGATAAGAAAAGATCAAGGTAAGAAGACAGGTTAGACAGGAACATGAAAGGAGCTGGCCTAGAAGGGGTCATGCTGAGCTGCTCTCACACTGCTCTTTTGCACTCTAGCCAACAGCAAATGCCCAAGTGCCCCTTGATCAGTTGTCTTACAAATCACAAAAATGAAGTTGCTGTTGTTGTTATTTTAATCTTGACAGCAGACAAAAGGGAAGATTGTATATAAGCAACAAACTTTTCTCCAAGCATTTTCCCCACCCCTCAAAGAGATAAAGTGATATAAGGGAGAAAATACATGCAAAAATACAATATATTCATTTTGGATTTGGTTTGAAAAAAATTAGTAGATATCACTTTGTTCCTACCAGTCTAGGTTGAAAGGTGGTTTAGTCAAGTAATTTACCAGATTTCATTCTACATGTAAATGTCTTAGATTACTATCCATTCAAGAAAAATAGAGCAATGAAAGAAGGAAAGGCCTACTGTCTCCACACATGGCTAACAGTCAATTTTGTACTATGCTTTGCATTTTAAAATGTGCCTATTAAGCCAGTTTCCAATGCATTACTTGGGAGAGCTATTACATTTGATCAGGTTCCATGCTGGTAAACTGCATTTTGGAGCCACCAAGGGTCCCTTGATACTTTACCATCAGCTGACTAAATTAGTCTCCATTCCTATGGTTTTATACTTGGATTGATGGATATACTATCTCATACTCTTGGACTCTAGGAGTCATTATTGATTCTAAGGAATAGAGGTTTCATATGAGGAGTGAAATGGGCACAAGGTCCTACTTACACTGATGCCCATACTGTAAGGATCATTCGTGGACTTTGGTTCCTCAGATTTAGAGAAATCTCAAGGAAGCAAACTATTTTGAAATTCTTCCTAGAGATCTAAGATTACCTGGGGAAAAAAAATGCTTTTATTCTGTGTGCAGATAGTAGGCTAGGCAACAAGGGTCACTCCAAAAAAGCACAGATTAACTATCTGAGTGGAAGACAAAATAACTCTCAGAGAATTTTAGAGAACATACCAGTCTTGCCAGAGTAGGGGAAGAATGCCTTATTCTTTTAGACTGTGTCATTGCTCCATCCAGAGGCCCAATAATCCCTTTTTCCCATTTGGTGTATCCAACCCCCAGCTTGTGTGTGCTTTACTTCTAATGGTTTGCCCCTGCAACTGTGTTCAGAGGACTGGCCTTGAGCCACTGGAATGGCTTTGCCTGCAGGGGCAGAGAATCAGAAGTGCCCTGCCAACACCTCCCTTATGGGAGAAGCCAACAGATTGACTCATGGAGGAGTATGAAAACTCAGTCATAATGCACAGAGGCAGGACAAACTTGAGGTGCAACTTATACTCTGCAGCTCCTCACAGGATTAAGCTGAGGCTGGAATCTATGCTTGGCCTCTTCCTTTTCGCTGCACGTCTTCCCTACTCCCTTGCTGGTTTTTCTGACAGCACTTCTCAATAAATGCCTTGCTCAGGAATCCTTGCCCTGGGACTTCCTTCTGGAGAATCTGACCTAATGCACCTTATGGAGAAGTCGAGACTTGCTCTGGAGCTTGAAGGAGAGATAGTATTGGATTTGGAAGAGAGAAGGGAGAAGGGCTCTATGCCTAAAAAGGCAAAATGAACATGAGAAAAGGACCAGGCTTCAGTCAGGAACTGGCATGGTGTATTGGAGAAGAGTAAAGAGAAAATTATGGCTGGATTAAAATATTATATGAGGAAAAAAGCAAATGTCCCTTCTCCTCGATTTATATTAACACTCCCTGCCAGAGTATGCTTTTTGAAAACAAAATTCCCTTTCTTAAAACTCAT
>CAUYRT010057806.1:0-32089 GCA_963574885.1 Lepilemur ruficaudatus | reverse complement strand
AATTTCTTTCTATTTTATAGTAGAGACGGGGTCTCGCTCTTGCTCAGGCTGGTCTTGAACTCCTGACCTTGAGCTATCCACCCGCCTCGGCCTCCCAGAGTGCTAGGATTACAGGCGTGAGCCACCGCGCCCGGCCCATTTTGTAGTTTTTAGAATAAAAATAGGGGTCTGGGTGCATTTTTGCATTTTTTTTTTTTTTTTTTGAGACAGAGTCTCACTCTGTTGCCTGGGCTAGAGTGAGTGCCGTGGCATCAGCCTAGCTCACAGCAACCTCAAACTCCTGGGCTCAAGCGATCCTCTTGCCTCCGCCTCCCAAGTAGTTGGGACTACAGGCATGCGCCACCATGCCCGGCTAATTTTTTCTATATATTTTTAGTTGGCCAATTAATTTCTTTCCATTTTTAGTAGAGACGGGGTCTCGCTCTTGCTCAGACTGGTTTCGAACTCCTGACCTTGAGCAATCCACCCACCTCGGCCTCCCAGAGTGCTAGGATTACAGGCGTGAGCCACCGCGCCTGGCCATTTTTGCATTTTTTAAAAAAGTTTTTCATGTTTCTTGAATTTGAGAAGATGAAACAGTTTCTGAAAGGTTTTCATAGTGGTGGTGCCCGTGTGAGTGGCAGTCCTAATTTGTGTGATGCTTGGATGCTGAAAAGTTAGAATCCAATAATGGATACTCAAAATAATAACTGACTACCAAAGGAAACTTAAGTGTGGTCCATGGATCTCAGGGGAGAGGCCCAGAGACCCTTTCAGATGGTCTGTGAGATTAAAACCCTGTTACGAAAAGATGTCACTTACCTATTAATCTGTTAATACCAAAATGTTGTTTACCTTTTTCCCTTTGCTGACATTTGCACAGATAGTGCAAAATCAATGGTGGGTAAAACTATTGGCACCTTATCACACATCAAGGCAGTGTGTCATCACAGACATAGCGGCTTCATATAAGAATTTCCTTGATAAAGAAGTAAATTCTATTAATTTTATTAAATCCTGACCCTCAAGTGAGCATTGTTTTAGTATTTTGTGATTATATGGTAAGTACACATAAAGCAGTTCTGTTGCATACTGATGATTGCCTTGAGTTAAAGCACTCATGCAACTGAGTTTGAAGAGTCAACTGACAAACTGTGGCTATTCATACTTGGAAAACTATGGTATTGTATACTATGTTAGGCCTAACAACTTCCTGGTACTTACTGATGAGATCATGGTGATATTTAAAAACGTGATATTTTAATATTATGTAACCAGATAGGTCAACGTTTGGAAGATCTATATGACTCAGTGAACCAATTTTTTTTTTTTTTTTTTTTTTTTTTGAGACAGAGTCTCACTCTGTTGCCCGGGCTGTAGAGTGCCGTGGCATCAGCCTAGCTCACAGCAACCTCAAACTCCTGGGATCAAGCAATCCTTCTGCCTCAGCCTCCTGAGTAGCTGGGACTACAGGCATGTGCCACCATGCCCGGCTAATTTTTTACATACATTTTTAGTTGGCCAATTAATTTCTTTCTATTTATAGTAGAGATGGTGTCTTGCTCTTGCTCAGGCTGGTCTCAAACTCCTGACCTTGAGTGATCCACCTGCCTCAGCCTCCCAGAGTGCTAGGATTACAGGTTTGAGCCACCACACCCGGCCTAATTCTTTGCATTCTTATTACTGTTCAGCAGATCTGATGGGCTCTTTTTCAGTCTGCACCGAGGACTCAACTGGTTATTCTCAATATATTTTTAAAGTACCATTTGCTGTTCCCTTGGTTTATTTTATTTGTTAATTGTGATACTATAATTGCATTTGTCTTTCCATCAAGAATCATCAAGTGTTCTATGTGACAGCTGTACTGTTCTAGTAGTTGAAAATATTTAGCAACATATAACAGAGCCATAGGTTCTAATTTGGGCTTTGCATGTAACTCACCATTAAACTGGAGATAGGCAGTTCTGCTATTGGTAAAATGAAACAGGTAATCTCTCTAGGGTTGCTTCTAGCTCTAAACAAACAAATAAACAAACAAGACCCAGAAAACAAAAAAAGAAAAGCTGTATTCCTAGATTTCTGATCTCTGTATTCAAATATGTTATGAAGTTTAAAGTTGTCCTCCATTGACCTTTACAGTCAGCCATACCAAGCTCTTTAGTGTTCCCAGTAGTTATTATGTTCTGTGTGATTTCAGTTTGCTTCAGTTTCTCCGGTTGTGAATATTAGACTGAAATCCCATAAAGAAAGAGCATTGATTTTAAATGTGAGACATTAAGCACACATGCATAATCACCCTACCCATTCTTTGCTATGGAAGATTCATTCTTAAACTCTGATATAAATAGCAATTAAGGTTATAAGGTGGGGGAAGCTCCCAATGTCTACACTTAGAGCTCCTGAGTCCAAAATGTTGATAGGTGATTTTTGGTGTTATTTAGTGTGATTTTTTTTTGTGTGTGTACAAAGAAAACTATTCAGAAGTTTACTTTTGGTTTAAAAAAATTAGTAATACCAAGTTCTTTGTTAGGCTTTTAAGTTTAGCTTACATATCTTATCATTTTGCTTATAAGTCTAGAAATTGTTAATTTTTCTTACAGAGCCTTTGCTTAATACTTAGCTCAGTTTAAACATATTTAAATATCTTAGTGTCTTTATAGATTTAATATATTTTATTTCCTTTAAAAATACTTCTTTGACTTAAAGACTTTAGACTCTAAAGGCACTGTCGTTTTAAAAAAATTCTAATTAAATGTAGAAATTACAAACCTAAATTTTTTTTTATTGCATCATATTATAGGGGTACAAATGTTAAGTTTACGTACATTGCCCTTGCCCCTCCCCGCCAAACCTAAATTTTTAATGCTTTGTATAAAGTTAGTAATACGTTAACTTAAAATTAATTTAAATCAATCATTCAGTTATACATTTTAAACTTGGAGTCACAAAGCTGTCACTCTAATATGCCAAATTCTTTTAAACATTATATGCACAGAAAACATCAAATATGTTTAGACTTCTTTCTAACACAAAAATATTCATATTATGGTTGCTATACTTAACTTTAGATCTTCTTGGAGTTGAAAAACATGAACTTCCCAAGTCAGATGATTACAATTGAGTGTCTTAGTCAATTTGGGCTACAATAACAAACTATCATACACCGAGTAGCTTAAACAACAGAAGCTTATGTCTCATGTTTCTGGAGCTGGGAAGTCCAGGATCATGGTGCTGTCAGGTTCAGGTGTCTGGTGAGAACCTGTTTTCTGGCTCATGTCCTCAAATGGAAAAAGGGACAAGGGAGCTCTCTGAGGTCCATTTTATAAGGGCACTAATACTATTTTGAAGGCTCTGCCTTCACCTTCAAATACCATTACATTAGAGGTTAGGATCTCAACATACAAATTTTAGGGGGACATAAACAGTCCATAGCACTGCGTTATCTATGACTAGACATTTGTGCCTGCTCACTGTTCAGATACTTGTTGGAGACTCTGCTGGGACACATTGAACTACATTTGTAGTTACTGTATCAATGATTCAGTGATTCCAACAGGATGATCATATAGCCCACTACCCTGGATTTGAGTTTAATACATTGCTTAATTGTTTGCTGTGTTAGTGAAGGCTACAAGCTCTAATCAATATCATAACTTAATTGATTTTACATTTCTTTGGCTTCTCAGACATGTGCATATTTTTCCCTTCCAACTCTAAAGAATTTTGAACTTAATGAGAATCTAAGGTATAAAATGTCTTTTCCAAATAAATTTAAAGGTAACTGAACCTGATGAAAGCTTAGAATCTTCATTTTTCTTATTTTTATTTCCATACAAATATTAAAGTGATACTTATGATATTGGCTAGTTCTCATGCTTTTGTTTGACTTGCAGTCCCAGATTAAGAGACTTACTACTAGAAAGGATAGCCCAAACCTGAGTTTTATGGACCCTCCCTGATTCAGTTAAATGGCCTTTAGCATGCTCCTACTCAGGGTGGAACGTGATTGATACTGGACACTGAATACATTAAAATCACCTAGGAATTCAGATCTTGATTCTTTTCTTAGTATAGAATTTAGACCATGCCTAGAATAAACCCTGAGAATAAGGGAAAAAGGGAGTTGGTTGGGAGAGGCTCCAAGCTAATAAGATCTTTCCTCCCCTTAAACTGAGGCTCTGTAGAACCACATTGCCTGCTTGAGCTATTGGTCCTATACCACGACAATTAGTCACCTACTTTCCCCATTGTTTTTTCAGATGATATCAATTTAGAAAAACAAATGGTGTCAAAAAAATAAGCAATTTTGTATATTTCTCATACTTTTCTTGATACTTAGTAAATGATGAATAAGATTATAAAGCTTTATTTTACTCTAATAATAATTGGCTATTCTTTATACACTAGGTATTGCTTTGGGGCCTGGGTGAGAGGTAATTTTAATTATTTTTTGATAACAGCATTGGAGTTTTACTCTCTTTTAGCATCCTTATATGTGTTTGGAAGATGGTCAGTATGGGTTGGGATTTAGTCTGAGGATTTGGAGGAATTCACTGACCTGAAGGAGACATCCAGCTTTGGTCATGTTAGCATCAAGGCCAACAGAGCCAATGTCTATACTGTAACTATCTAGTCCATCTGAACATATATCTTTGTCTAGACTTATTTTTATTCCTCTTCCCTACAGTTTTCCATTCTTTATTTTGTGCCCTTACATAGCTTGATTGACTTTAGATTGACAAGAAATTATTTTCTGAGGTCAACTTGAAAAATTTTTCTTTTCTAATTTGGGACTAATTCATCATACCCTGCTCCATTCCATCCCCTACCCTTAAGAGAAAATGTTCTTTTTATTTTACTCAATGATTTTGATGTCTTTGATTTATATTTCATAAGCACAGGAAAAATAGGATATGTCTAATTAAAGTCTCAACTGCAATGTATACATTTCCAGCTTTCCTCTTAATATGGATAACATTTTGTTCTAATAAAAAGTAAGGCTTCATTTCAAGGGCACTCTCTGGGTGATGCATATTCTTGGATTCCTGTGTTTTGTTCAAACTCATTATGTGCCTGAATGACTAAAGGGAGCATGGATGTTTTTATAGTCCTCAGTGGATGTCAGTTGTAATCAAGTTCAAGTAGCAAACAAAACTCAATGTGAATGACCGCAAGGGTGTCATCTATCAGTGGCGTCTTCATGTTTGAGCTATTGTGCCATTTATAATAAAGGCAACAGACAGACTGTTGTAAACGAACACTGAGTCTTTCAGTTTAGTTTGTCCAGATTATTGTTGATGTGTCATTAACTTGAGAGTGACCTGGAAGAGAGCCAGTTTCTCTGCTCTGTATCTAAAAATGGATCACTGTACTGCGGAGAATATTGTGAAACCAGTGTAGAAAATTATGTATTTTGGAAGGGTATGGTCTAAAAGACTGAAAGATTCTCAGTCTACATATTAGACTGTAAATGATTGAGGACTTGTTTGCAGGGTCTCCTTGACGAAAGGCTAGTTTTCTTTCCCTGATCTCTTTAAACAGATATCCTCCTTGTTTGCTGCTGGAGACATTATTATCACTGATGTTAACAGGAATCAAAAGGGTAACATAAACTTTATAACAATTTTTTCTAGGGGAGATTTTTGGATATAAAAAATAATCAACCTGTTCAAATAAGCTCAAGTGAAAAGGAGGGATGTTGCTTACTGAAAAAGACTATCTTGTGGAATCTGAGAAGAGGAAATAAGTAGAGTTCAGCTTCTATACCTGAAGTCAAGAGCTGATCTTCCTTGCTCTTTCTTTCTCTGTGTTTGCTCCATTCTTCTCTCTCGCAGTTTCCTGAGCTCATTCATCTTGTACAGGGACCTATAGGTGCCCTCAACATTGTCTTTGCATGATTTTTTAGCTCAACTGCCTGCATCTGCATCTGATAGACTCAGACTCCCAGTGCCTCAATTCTAAAATCCTTACAGATAAAGCTGGTTGATTATTAGTAATACAGTGGCTGAACTTAGCTTGGAGACCCATCCCTGGCTACTCAGATATGTTCAGGAATATGGAGTAAGGTCATGTAGACTTGGGTGTGGTAGGCTTTATTGAAGTAGTTGGTCAGAACAGATACTGATAAGCATATCTGTTATAGTCTCTATGGTGTGTCTAAATTGGTGGTCTTAAAACTTTTTCCACCACAACCCACAGGAATAAATACATTTTTATTCCATCCCAGCATTCATCTATATGTTAATTCTTGAAACAATACTTCCCCTTATTACATGTGATACGCTCTAATACTTCCTTTTTTATTTCTTTCTATCCAATTCATTCCATTAAATAAAAGCACACTGGTTTTGGCTCACCAAATTGATTTCATGATTCACTAATGAGTTGCAACTGTAGTTTCAAAGGCACTGGTTGGCACTTTTCTTTATATTGTTTTCCTTTATAGCACTTATAATTGGTTCTCTTGTTATATTTTGTAGTTTCCTTTGTAGCAGATATCACAATTTTAATTGCCTCCCTTGTTAAACTGTAAACTGCATTAAAGCAGAGACTGTGTCTGTCTTGTTTACTTCTGTATTCCCAGCACGTAACAGAGTTTCTGGCACATAGTAGATGCTCAATTGAGTAAATATTGATGAATGAGTAAATGAAGACCCAAACAGATGGTGCCCTTAATGGGCTCACCTGGTTCTTTGCAAGGAGCAAATTCAGATCCTTACAAAATTGGCTAATTCGGTGTAGCCCTGCTGATAGAGAAAGCAGATGGAAAGGCCCAGCAGGAGGCTCAGTGGAGCAAGGAGACCAGGCCAAAGAGCTAGGTTTTCATATAGTCACCCGCAGCTGACTGAAGTTCTTTTACCAGGAAAAATTGACTGTAATAAGGGAAGAACAGTGTCAGATCTGAGCTTAGGTCTCTTGATTCTTCAACTAGAACTTATTCCACCAAACTACAATGCCTTTTTGGTTGGATTTTCAAAATTTGATTTTTTGGTATTTTCATTTTTCCTTTTATAGCTCATAATAGAGAAAGGTAGAGAAAGAACCACACACTATTTTTTGACATAAAACACAATGATACCTGTTTTCCAATGAGACAAAGACATCTGGTTGGGGAGATTAATAGCACACAGCTCTATTGCCTCTCTTCTTGCTGTCCTCCTCCTGTTGAATCACTGACTCCCATCCCATCAAGATTCATTTAACTCACTTCTGCAATTTATGGTTCCTACTTGTCTATAGCAGTTGTTTCAAAAACTACTTTTCAGAAGTGGCTATTTTTAACAACAGATACTGGTATGGATGCAGAAAGAAAGGAACATTTATACACTGTTTGTGGGACTGAAAATTATTAACAGTCCAACCTCTATGGAAAATAGTATGGAGATTACTCAGAGAAATAAATGTAGACCTACCATTTGATCCAGCAATCACAACTGCTGGGTATATACCCAAAGGAAATAAAGTCAATTTATTAAAAAGACACCTGCACTTGAATGTTTATTGCAGCAGAACTCACAATTGCAAAGATGTGGAATCAACCCAGTATCCTTCAATTCATGAGTGGATAAAGAAAATGTGGTACATATACCATGGAGTACTATTCAGGCATAAAAAAGAATGAAATAATGTCATTTGCAGCAATGAGGATGGAACTGGAGATCATTATCCTGAGTGAAGTATCTCAGGAATGGAAAACCGAGCACCATATGTTCTCACTAACATGTGGGAGCTAATAGATAGGTACACATGGGCACAAAGAGATATAAAGGACATGGGAAACCAAGAATGGAAGGAGGGTGGGTGTGAGATAAAAACTTACCTATTGTGTACAATGAACACTATCCTGGTGATGGGCACACCAAAAGCCCTGACTTAAGCATTATACAAGATATCCATATAATAAAAACACTTGTACACTTAATATTTTGAAATAAAAAAGTGGTTATTTTTAATGATGTCACATACTTTATTTACCCATTTGCCAGATTTTTAATGTATAGGGCAATTTAACAATTATAGTGGTTTCATCTATAGATCTGAATAATCTGTGGGTACAAAACTGCATTTATATAAAAGCAATTCATCCATTGATAAGCTTTCTGTAATACCTCCTTGGTGTACTCAAAGCAGAGCTAAGAGGACTATTACTTTAACACTCAGCCAGTTCCATATGTTCCAAATATTAATTTACAAGGTGAGAATATTCTACTTCTCAAAATTAGTCAACTGAATATTGAGTTAAATTGATCAAAGTGCAATTTAGTTCATTATACATAGGATGCAATATATAAATTTATCATCCATACATATTTACAACTCCTTTGTGAGGGGAGAATTTATATGTGAGGCCAGTGTTTCTCAACCCTTTTTAATAGGTTGTACGGGCTTGCAGGGTACAGTAGGTGGAGGAGGGAGTTTCTTTTTGTCATCTATAGTCATCCCAGCTTTACTTAAATAAATATGGAAACAACTGCAGCAGGTATGAATTTTGTCCATAGTACTTGAATTAACGCAGTTCGTAGCTTGCGGAGAATAGTCCTTTGCTCTTCAGTCTAATCCCATTTGATTTTTTAAAGAGAGTGGCTCTGCACATTTGTGACAGGGTTAGGTTGGGAACCTTTGCTAGGGCTGAGACTCTTGGTCTCTCATGTTCCATCTTCCCGGAGATATCATGAAGTCTCTTTCATCTAAGTTTCTACCAACTCTCCCAGCACTCTGGGAGTGTGGTTCTGAAGGTTTCTTCTCTATGGGTAACCCACAAAACTCTGCCAATGTATCCTAAAGCCCATTGGAAAAATTAAAAAAAAACAACACATGTTACTATTTGTCATTTAGGATATATTTTAAGTAAAGAGGTAATGACTATATATATATACACACACACACATTATGCTTTCTCTTCTTATGTGTACTCTTTTTATATATATTCTACAAATACTTTGTCTTTGAAGATTATTTAGCTAATAAGAGTTTCTTTTCATTAAAAAAGGAAAGATATATGTTTCTGAGAATTATTTAGTAATTATGTAACAGAAAAAAATCAGATATAGGAGTCATAAAAAGGTTAATCTCTAGTACTTTAAAAATCTTTTGATAGTACTGTGGTTTTGTTTTTAAAGAATGTTTTATTGTAGAGATA
The DNA here is from genome assembly GCA_963574885.1 of Lepilemur ruficaudatus. NCBI lineage: Eukaryota > Metazoa > Chordata > Mammalia > Primates > Lepilemuridae > Lepilemur > Lepilemur ruficaudatus. The sequence continues at coordinate 22,971 of CAUYRT010057806.1, read as the reverse complement.
TATATACTAATATGTTTATAGAGAAAATGATCTGATGTCTAGAAATTGCTTCAAAAGTGATTTGGACTAGGGAGGTGATGAGGATGTTAGAGACGAAACAAACTTGGCCGTGTTTATAATAATCTTTACTCTTCTGTATATGTTTAAAATTTTCCTAATAAAAATTACAGATATATTTGAAATACCTATACTCCTGTCCTCCACCCCTACACTCATAGGGGAAATTGGTGAAAATAAGATGCAGATGTCACGCTCATGGAATGCTGCCAGTGTATCCCATGCAGTGTAAATGTGGGCCCTCATGCCCTAAGTTGTCAAAGCTTCCAATCACTCAGTGGCAATAAAGTGCATGCATTTATTTCCAGGAGTATTTAGCTCATGTTTCTATTCATTTCCTCATCATTAAATCGCAATTGCAATAGCACAGGGTGCCACATGCTGAGAATCAGGTGAAACTTCCTATGAAAATAAATGTAGAAATTCCCAATTGTGTCTATCCTAATAAAAGCAAAAGGAACAGCTAATTACCTATTTTCTTTTAGGAAATAAAATCATTGACAGGGTTACAGCGCTATTATCCAACCTGACTACAGATTATTTCAAGTATAAAGCAAAACTAGTTTTTTTTTTTTGCCAGCTTACTCCACAAGAATTTGCCTATATTGCTCTTTCTGATGCTGTTTTTTTTTTCTTAAATCACACTAAACTTTATGGAATCTAATTATTCTTTCAGGGTCCCCACATCCTCAACCCCTTCCAGTGACCATGTATAGAAAACTGGAAACATTTATAAAAATGCAGCTGAATATTTTTTTGGTCATAAAGTTTTTATATTTATAGTCATGCTTACTGAAAGATAATTTATTTATAAAGGGTTAAAATTTACCTAGTGTATAGAGGGGCTTGTTTTATATTTAACATTATTAGAAAATCAATTCTCCATGTGGAATTTTTCATCTAAAATGTCATAGGAACTGAGAATTGAGAAGAAACTTTACACATTCTTTCACATCTTGAGTTTTACACATGCTTTCTCTTTGCCTGAAATCCCTTCCCCATCTGTCCTTTGCCAGGTGGTGAATTTTTTGTCCATCCTTCATGGGCCAGCTCAGCTCAAGTTACGTCTTCTCTGATGTCTTTAACAGTCTCTAAAGGATGCAACAATGATTTTTGCATGCAGTATGTCTTCACTATCCTTACCACGTTGTATTGTAATGGCTGTTTTTGCATTTTACCCCTATTAGAATACAAGCTCCTGGAAAGCAGATATTAGTAGCATTTATTAAATTATTGGGTTGAATTGTGTATTCAAAGAACTGTTGGAATAATGGAGAGATTTCAAATAATAAATACAAAAAAGTAAGAAAATGTCAGGGTAGAAGGAAACGTTAAGTGAAAAAAATCACCTTTTCCCCAAAGTAATTGATAAATATAACCTGCTTTTGGGGAGAGATTAAATCACCTTGAAAAGAATCATTGACAGGAACATTTGTCCCACATTGTCACATCCAGTTGGAAAACTGCATATAATAGTTTACATTCAATATAAAACTTGGACTCCTTCAAAAGATAAGTTGATTTTCTTCTTTGCAACAAGAGACAAGTTACTTTAGTTACTTCATAATAGAATAGAAAAATGATTCAGGTTCACAACATGAAAAATATGCTAGGAAAGAAAAAGATTTTACAGATAAACCACAATCCTACACTAAGCCAAAGCCTCACAAGAAACTATTATTGTGTAAAGAGTAATGTGCTCCCTGTATTGAATGTAGCACAGTTGATGAGTTTCAGTGGCATCATAAACAACAAAACCTAAGTTCAAATCATTCACATGAACTTGTAATTGAATTTTTCACGATGTGATTTAGTGTAGTAAATGGAACAAGGATAAAAAATTTCAAATGTAACAGCTATTGAACAAGTTAGAAAAATTAGTAGGGAGTGAATATTAATACTGGGTAGGTTTCAAACATCTTGAGATAGCAAAACTTCACACTTGCCTAATTCAACAGTGAAAGAGAAAAGTATAATATCAGGCTCAGGAAGAGGACTAGTCATCAAGGAGAAAGAATAAAGGACAACTTTTTACGTTTTGAATGATAAAATAAGTGACATTGCTGAAAGCTGTAGTCTTTTTTTTTTTTTTTTTAATAAAGAGTGCTGTGTTATTAAACCCATTATTCAAAGTGAGGTGACCCAAGACTGGAAGAATGGACCCCACATGTACTCACCATCAAATTGGTACTGACTAACACCATGGGGCTCAAATGGTGGGAGTGTTCACTAGGGATTCAGGGAGTGGGGAGTAAACCCACGTCTGAGCGACGTGGTGGGCACTGTGGAGGGGTGGGAGATGCTTGAAAAGTAGTTGGGGAAGGGAATTAGGGGTCTCAATAGGGGGAAGGAATTCCTCTAAAACTGATTTATGTGATTAACTGTACGTGTTGGTAAATTCACTAAAAATCATTTAATTGTACACTTAAAAAAAAAAGAGTGCTGTGTTAAAGTTTGGGAAAAGTAACTATGAAGATCAGCTCATAGGTAGGGCTAAACGGGACTCCAATTCCAAATTTGGAGACTCTTTTCTTTTTATTAAACTGTATTCAAATTTATTGCATGTTACTTGGCATCGGATTGGCTAAAGGATTTATACATTTGCTAACTTGTGAATTTTTTTTAAATCAAAATATGGCCCAGAGTGCTGTGTGCCTAGCAATTCTGCCTGTGTGAATGACCTTCGGATTTTACATGTCAAAGTTTAGTATTAGTTATAGGGTGTGTGGTAAACACTGACATGAATTTCACTGTCTTTTCTGGATATGCTAGAACCAGGGCAGAGAAATATTTGGTGGGACTGAGACAGCGATTGAACATCTTTAGTTCTACAATATCAAGCTCTTTCTAGTGACCCCTCAAGGCTTTGAGTGGTACACGGACATTTTTTATTGTCAGAAAAGCTACTGGATGTAGTTTTTTTCTGATACTTGGAGATAGCTCTCAATTCTCACCAATTTTCCTTAGAGCTTAGAGTCTGTTTCCAAATATAGCCAGCAGATGGAGCAATTTACTTTATTTATATTACGTCTCAAATGAAAAGGCTTTAAAGACTATATTCTTTATTTATACATATATACACAATGTATATGAATCTCATTCATATGTACAAATTTAAGTGTATGTTTCAAAACTTCATATATATGGAAACAACACATTAAACATAATTTATTTCCTTCTAGAAAAGCAGTGTTCATTTGTTAGGGTTTTAATTCAGACTTGTATTTTATTAGCTTTATAGACCTTAAAGGAAGATAAGAAAGGAGAGCATTAGTCATGGCAGGAAATATACCACTTGTTTTTCATCAAATTCCTTATACAATTCATAATCAATCACATAATCAATCACAAGATGAGAGTAAAGCTGGTTCTGTTGTGCTCATGGAATTCAGCAATACTTAGCTATAATTTTGAAAGTCCTGTAATAGCAAATTTTAAACTTCTGATTTGGGTAAGTGACCACAACAGAGCTTTCAAGTTGAAATTTATTTATGGAACATTTCAGCTATTGGACTATCCATCCTATCCCTTGTCAATAGAGGATGGTTTCCCATAGGAGATAACTAACAACTTTATAGAATTTTGGGCTGTAATAGAGTGTTATTGTCCTCTGGAGGTCATACTCACCAACCAAACGATAATAATTTTTATTAGAAGCCCAAAATAGTCTATAAATATTTCATTAAATCCTTAAAAGTGTGCAGTTATTAATTCTCCACTCTCTTTTTTGATTTCTGGCTACCACACTGAGATGGATGAAATGTTCCTGGGAACCTAGGGGAAATATGATTGTGCTCAATTTATCACCTGTAATATTTCCTAGTGGGATTATCTGAATACACGTGGATTTTAGTAAGAATCTTCTCAGAAAATTTCATTATTATTTTAAATGCTAGGCTTAGCATCTAAGTTCTGCCTTTATCATTCTCTCTCCCAACATGTTCCCGCTGATTCTCAACCCGCTTTAGGCAGCAGGAAACGTGGGGAGAGAAGACATTGCATTTTCTGGCTGTCTCAGTCAATTCAAAAGCATTTATGAAGCATCTGTCTGTGCAGGGCACTGGCATGGTGCTGAGCTGATTGAGTTAAAAAAGACATAGACCATGTCCTTGAGGCAGAGAAGCTGCCAATCGCTGACTCCAGGGAGAAGTATTTTTATTTCTTCAGTATGGGCAAAGTTGCCACGGAGCAGGTTACACGTAGGTTTACACAGGTAGGGGATGCCAAAATCATTCCTATCATCAGAAAAAACAGACAAAAATTTCACTTTATCAGACTGCACGGAAACACAGTTTAAATTTCTGAGAAATTAGAATTATAGAATACTTAAAAACAAAAATGTAGCTTTGACTTTCAGGTTAACATTGTAACTAATGAAATACTGTAAAATCGAAGTCCCTTCAGGGCTCAGTTTAATGGGTAGAGAATAGAATTTGAAAAGATAATAAAACAGATTCTCACACAAAGGGTGCTTGGATTTGCATCCGAATAAAACTCTGCTGTTACTACCCAGGACATCTTTACTCTTTTTGAACCATGAAGAAGACCTTAACTTTTTACTTTTATTTGTCTTTATCATCATTCCTATGTATACTAGTTCATCTGTACAACACTTGCACATAAGCAATGAGTATGAGGATATTTTATGTATGACTCATTTACTTGAAGGAATTGTCCTATTCTAGGTTCTTCGGTTGCAAGGAACAGGAACCCACTCAAAAGATTTAAGAGAAAAAGGGGTTATTTAAAAAAGAAAGGGGAATCTGATGGATATAAAATACAGGAACAATAGCCAGGTCTTATAACAAATGTCAGAATGCTATTTTCTTTTTCTTTTATAAGTTACTAGTGGTCCATGGTGAACTTGAAGAGGTCAGATGAGGCCAGCCAAAGCTGGCTCATGAAAGGTCTTGAGGCTATGGTAAGGGATGATCCTGTGGCCATATGTGAACAATATGAAAAGGAGAAATAAAGCCCTCACTTGAACTGAGCTGATTGGATTCTTTCTCAAAAATTTGATCTAAGCCATCGGTTAGCTTGTGGCTGGCTCTTAAAATACTGATAGTAATATCTAATATTTGTCAAGAGCTTACTGTGTATCAGCTATTGTCCTAAGCCTTTTTTCATGTCTAAGACATTAATCCTCACAACTGTATGGTATGGATTAGTGTCATTCCCATTTTACAGATAAACACACTGAAGTACTACTAAAAAGTAAAATAACTTATACAAGTTCACAAAGTAGGTAGTAGAGCTGATACTGGAACCCAGGCAGTCTGACTTCAGAGCCCATGCTCCTGGCCAATACTTGATGCTGCTTTCAAAGTGTTAGAGCTGGAGTTGTTTCTGTGGCAAGCTAGAGAATAAACTTCATTTTGGCCACCTCTTCATCTTTAATTCCTTTCCTCCATTCCCCAGATCCTTGCAGACTTTACTGATACACACACACACACACACACACACACACACACACACACACATATAGGAACTTGGAAATATATAATGTATTGTTTTGTATATTTAAAAAATATTTACGTATCATCACGTTTAATTATTTTTCCCCTCATTTAATGTATCTTAGAGATCCAGCTATATTTTTATGATATTTGGAGGGTTTTTAAACTTCTCATTATTATGAATTATGTTGCAGTACAGATATCTGTGCGCGTGTCCTTTTAAACCTGTATTTCTATTAATATTATGTACTGAGGAGTAGAAATGACTTAGTAATTGGCTACACACATTCAATATTATAATACTCACTACTACATTGCTTTCCACATCCTTGACATTGTTTATGATCAAACTTCTTCACTGTGGTGGGATGAGTAATTGAATCTCGATGTTGGTTTAATTTGCATTTCTCTAGCTACATGTGAGGTTTATCACCTTTTCATATATATTGGTCATTGATATTGTCTCTGGCCATATGTTTTGCCAACTTTGGGTTGTTTCTTTTTTAATTGATTTATAGAAGTTCTTCAAATAGTCTCATGATAATCTTCCAAAGAATTTGTAATACATACAAATGTTATTACCTCTGAAACTTGTAGGCTGGAAAGGAATCACAGTGTTATCTGAGATATTATCTAGTCCAGTGATTCTAAACAGGATGGGTATGGTAGAGTGGTAGTAGGTTTATCTAAATCATTTGTAAAACATTTTCCCATTATACCCTTCCTGTCTTCTGGAAGAATTCTGGTATGGGAACCATGCAAGTGGGAAGGGGGTTGAGTAAGCACCTGGGTGGTTTGAAAAACTACTGTCCTAGATTATTCCGATAGGTAACCCTCCTCACATTTCCCAAAGCACATAAGTATTGAAGACAAAACCAGGATTTAATGCAAAAGCTTCTGCCAATTTTAGTGCAGTCATTTCCTAATTATACCAAGCTATTTTGCTTTGCCCTGACAATTCATTTTAATGCAATCTCCATAATCTTTATTAGTTCCAGATAGAAACTATCTTCTTCAATTTACTTAAACTCTGCTCTGGGAACGCCCCTGCTTTCTTCGTCTTTATTTATAAAACAAACGAACAAATTAATAAACAGACAACAACAGAAGCTTGAAAAAATGGGCAGAGATGACCAATTGTACACTAAAAATTCATTTTCCCATTTCATGGCAGGGGTTTATTGCTGGGAGTCAGCTTGCCAGCCAGGTGCTGCATTTCTTAGACTCTTTTGCATCCAGGTGTGGCCATGTACTAATCAGTCATCAACCACCAATCAATCAACTATCCTCTTCCCTGCGGCTAATCAGACGAGAGGTGGTCATCTGTCACAAGAACTAGCCAATCATTGTTAAGGTGCCTAGTACAAAAAACTGCTCCAATAGAGAGTTTTTCCGACTCATAAAATTTTACCTTATTGAGTGTTTGAATGTGTTATGTATATAGATATGGATATATATTGAGAGAAAGTTGACATTTCACTGTGGGGGCAGAAGTACAAAGAGACACACTGAGAGAAGGGCCTGAGGTTGGAGACAAAGTTATGAATAAGCAGATACTATAAATGGAGAGGAAGCTGGTCAGTTGTGAGAGTAGCAGAAACAGGGGCAAGGAGGACTGAGTCATCATAGCATATGTTCTGCTGTCTTTTCCTGCTGAGGGGGAAGCAAGATCATTTAAGCCTGGAGGTGTACCGGAGCATTTCAGGTTAGGAGCTGCGGCCCACCCTCTGTGAGGCTCAGCTGCATGCTATGCAGGGTTTCTGTGTGATTCCTGTTTCCACTGCTTCCGTATGTTTCCTTACAACAAATCCATTCTTCTTGAGGTAGTTTGAGTGATTTTTTGCCACCCAAGCTTGCAGAGTCTGACACATCTGTCCTCCTAAGTTTTCATTAATTAGCAAAGATTGTAATATAATTCAACATAAAAATATTAATTTTGAAAAAAGCAAGAATTACCTTAATGATAGCTTTTTTTTTTTTTTTTTTTTTTAAGGGGTTGAAGGGGGTGGGCAGTTGAGCCCTTGAGAAGCACCTCAGGGTGGTGGAGGGAGGGAGGTGACAGCTCGTCCCATTCCCAGGAGACTTAAAAAAATTGAGTCTGGGTAGGTTGATAAATCAGGAAATCATTATTCTAGTCAGAGAAAGGGGTGGGGAAGATCCCAGCAGGCTCATTGAAAGAACATGTGTATCTACCCAGCAGGTTAACATAGCTATTAGTAAGTTAGGGCCCTGAAGCATAAAAGGAAATTCTTCAGAATTTTTTCAGGCAGATCTGGGATGAGGTATTCTTTGACTCTCTTCCTACAGCTTTCCTACATCTTCTTTGCTTCCATTACAGTTTGTTCACTATTGTAGTACTTACCATATATATTAAAATATGTATTTGTTTATATGTGTGTATCCTCAATGCTGTGTATGGAGTATACTGAACTCTTCAAGAGCTGGGATTATGTGTTATTCTCTTTTTGCTCTTCACTGTGTCTGACACATAACTAGATTTTTATTCATTTGTATTGGCCATTCACTTTAAATCCAAGTAATGATTGACCAACTGCACTTTCTTATGAATGTAGTATGTAGGCCCTGCTTGAATCTAGATGAACTCACTCCTGGCATTCAAACATGTTTTCTGCAGTGAAGATCAAAAGCTGAAAAAGTGTATAGCCATTCAAGAGAACACTCATCCTAAAAAGAAGAATTCGGTAGTGAAACTTGACCCAGTAACAAAACTATACCTGCCAAACTATCGGCAAGCTTCTGGAGGACATAGTGTTTGCCAATAATTCTTGTCTTCTATTGCAGTCCTATGGGCTGAATCCAAAGAAGGGTTTATTAAGTAGGTTTTTTTGACTGTAAGGAGTGAACATTCACTCAGGTGATCTCCAGTAACATGGGTTTATTATAATCTACACCAATAGTTCTCAAAGGTTAAGGTCCCCCACACTAGGGAGATCAGCATTACCAAGGGATTTGTTGGAAATGCAAATTCTTGGGCCCCAGTTAGAACTATTGAATCAAAAACTCTGAAGGAGGAGCCCAGCAATCTGTTTTTAACAAGCCATTTAGCTGGTTCTGATGCACACTCACATTTGACAACCACTAGGACTTAAGGAAGAAATAGATTTCCCAGAGCCTCAGAAATAGCCACACCTCATAGAGACTGGAATGCCACTTGGATACTGGAACTTTATTCAGGATCCATGATTTTCTTAGCAGCAGAAGTTAATTGCCATTGACTTTAATGCTCCATCATAAATGAGATTCACACTCTTGTTAGGAATTGAATGCTTTTAGATAGTATATAATCAAGAGTCTCAGGAATTCCAAAATCCAGCTATGCCAATTACTTCTGTCACATGAGAAGAACCGCAGTGTGAAAGGGGTGTAATGTGGATGTTACTCTATTAAAAGTGAAATCAGCACTCAAAGGCTGGCAGAGCTCTGGTACAGGTTACACTGGAGCATGCAGTAGACCTAGGCACAGTCCACACACTCATGCCATTCTGTCCATGGTAGATACTGCCAATTGCCTATGCAATATCAATTCTCTCTTTCTCATTACTAATAGAACCCATATGTTTATTGGGTATGTCAATATTCCTAACTAAAAATAAACTGCATTTCCCATCTTTCAGATAAGAGTGGCCAATGAGGTACAAGAAGAAGTAAATGGATGGGATTTCTTAGAAAGTCCTTGTTACCTTTCCTTCTTTCTGTGCCTAATTGGGTATTATAGTAGGACTCCAACCGTGAGGGAAAAGCCAAGAGAATCTCAAAGCTGTCACCCTGAAATGAATGTGAAAAATCATTTTAATAGATGGGGGGGCGGTAGATGCTACTAATTTGTCCTGCTACCAATTCTTTCTGTGTCACATATTGAAAAAGAGAATCTGAGAGGTCTAGAGGTCACACAGCAGGACACTTCAAAAGCTGCTGGTCAGTTTAAGTATTGGCTGTCTTTGGGTCAGGTGTCTATCCCTGGTACCATCAGCTTTGATACCAACGTGGAATCTTGTGTTACAGGACATAAATAAATCTGCTTCAACAGGGACCTGTGAGTAGACGTTCCTTTAGAGGGAGCTCTGGACCTTTTTGAAGCTTCATTTTTGTCCACAGCCATGAGCTAAGGGTGAGGAGGTTCTAAATAAAAGATGACAGAACTGTGAGACATTGAATGACCATAGCCCTGTTCTGCTTCTCTTTAGCAGAGTTGACATAGAAAGGTAAGAGAACACTGTGCAACACTGGCTCTTTGAGGGTTCTCTGTCTGCAGAGATGGGTGCTCAAGCTGAGCCCAGATGGAGACAGTGTGAACATTGTGATTCTCAGAGAGCCTGACAGGAGAAGAGGCAGGCTGAGCCAGAGAAGATGGAAAAAAATTAGAGCCGTTGCATGGCTGTAAGACGTTGTCTGTGAATTGAAGACATTTCTTATGGCATTCTTTTTACCCTTTTCCCTAGGGTAGGGGGCTAGAGCGGTGCATACCTATCAGAGGTTCATTATAGAGGAAAATCTCTGTAGAATTTAGTGTTTGATGTTGAAAAAATCATGGAAATTTGCATGCTACTATTAATACTGCCACATTTTTCATAATTCAAAATATTGCTTTAAGTCACTTATTTTTTTTCCAATGATTTCAAACTAAAACTGAATTTCCAAGAAGGTGCAATGTGTTCCTCTCGTTATGCCACCACATACCTCCCCTAATGTACCCCAATCTAAAAAATACAATGTGTTGGGGATGCCCAATAATTCAGAAGCGCTTTGTGGACATTTGGAAGTCCTACAATTGCAGGTGGCTGTAAAAGCCAGAGAAACAGAGATAGCAGGAGGATCATTTGTTGCTCATTGGACAGAATATGGTTAGAAGTTTTGGATGGAGATATGTATTTATACTGGACAAAGGGAGGCAATGAGAGCCCGTCATTGCAGGGTTAGCAGGGACCATTTGGTTACATGGCACAGAAACTGGCTGGAAGTAAGAATGGCGGCGGCGGTGGTGGTGGTGGTAGTAATAGTAGAGGTAGTGTTTTTGTGAGGAAACAGAATCACATGAAATTAAGTTGTACATTGACCTTCACAGAACTTGGAAAAATACTGAGAGTTAGTCTCTCTGCTTTTCCTTTTTTGGGTTTGAATTGTCTCTTTCTGCTACTCTCTACATGTCTATTCTATTCTCTTTGGGGAAAACAAATATTTTCAGTAAAACCTGTTAACTTCTGCCTCTCAATAACATGACATGATCCTGCAGACATAGTTTTTGATGCAGTATGATGCAGACTCTATGTCTCAAATCCTAATTTTTGGAGGGAGGGTCCAGTTGAACAAGGTTGGGTCATCTGCCCAGTGCTAGTCCAGTCAACTATGATCAGAGACTTAGGGTTATGCTGGGATTTCCTTACAAGAGTGGGCCATGCAGTTGTTATCTAGGCATGGGGAGAGGGCCATGGAGGAAATTATGGGAGTTTCTAGTACAGGATTTGGTCTTAGAGAGAAATAGCTGTCTCTGAGGTGAGGATAGTAGAATTTGATAACTGATAGGATTTGAGGGTTTCCACTTTGGGAAACTTGGTGGTGAGTGAACTTTGAATTTGTTGAATGAATGAACATTTAGGCTGAAAAAGCTGTTTTCTGGATTTACTGACTTCAGACTCTATGAGCATTGGATTAGTAGATGGAAATTAAGGTAGTATGAGTTTAACTCCACTACTATTTGAGTGACCTTTAGCAAGTCATTTTTTGTATTTTCTGTTTCCTCATTTATACGTGGGGAATAAAAATATTTGCCCTATCTTTAGGTTGTTGTGATTAAAGAGATAATACAGATTCAATTTCAAAGTGTCATACAAATGTAAAGTTTTATTACTAACATCTGAATACTAGGTGATGTGTTATCCCTAATAACTCTCTTCTTGGACCCATACCTACATGTGCAAGTGTTCCTGTCTGTGGGGATACAGGTGGGAAAGGAGGAAAGAAATGTAAGACAGTGTAAAACTGTTGAATAATGTGTTTCACAAGAGAAGGAAATGCTGTAATGGCTGTAATGCCCTGTTTAAGTCACTTCTGCTCTCATCTTCCTCTGAACATTTCTGGGCAGAGAAATTACTCCCTCTCTAACCAACTCCTTTTTTCTCTTTCCAGGGGGCATGTGATGTGAAGAGCTTTTGAGTGGAGCAAAAGAAAGGAAACCAGTTGGCTGAAATAAAAAGAAAAAGGTACAATTTAAAGTTTATAGGCTATGGAGACTGGGGAAGATAATTTTGATAGGTAGGGGATGTAGATGACATGGGTGTGTAAGAGAGAGACAGAGGGAGACAGAGAGATAGAGAGTTGTGTAGGACAGAGTAAGGTAATGAGGTAGGTCTAGTTTTCCTCCAAGGACTGTAGAGTCAGTTCTTGTGGGATGTGCCGACTCTTCTCTCCTTGTCTATCCCGGTGGTGCATGGTGGAAGAGACCACCTCCTTCCAGCCCAATCTAGTGAGGCTATTCCTGAGGGTTGATGAACTTGAGGAATGATTCATGACTGAATTTAAACTAATGATACCACTTGCTGTATATTATTTTATTTTATTTTCAGAAAAGACAAGTTGAGGAGGGGCTGGGAAACTGATGTCGGATGTCAGGTACTTATTATCTCAGCTTGGGCTCAAAATAACATTATGAAGGACATATAATCATGTCTAGTTTACAGATAAGGCAGTTGAGCTCCAGAATATTTAAATGACTGCCCAAGGTCTAAAACAAGTAAGTTGAGAATCTGATATTCAAGCCCAAGCCAGTTTGATTTCAATCCCCGTATTCTTTCTATTGACACAGTATTGGGGCTGGGGACCCAATGAAACAATAGATGTGAATCATTTAGCATAATACATAGGACATGGTAGGCACTCCATAAACATTGTTACTGTTATTCTGATAACTCCTTTTTTTTTTTATTTGAATTGATTTAGGGATACAAGTGATTCTTAGTTACATAGATTAATTGTATAGTGGTGGCATCTGGGTTTTGTGTACTCATCACCCAAATAGTGTTTACTGCAACACATAGGTGGTTTTTCATCTCTCTCCCCTACCCTTTCCCATATGAGTCTTTAATGTTGATTATGACATTCTGTATGACCATGCATATCCATAACTTAGCTCCTACATACAAGTGAGAACACGTGGTATTTGATTATCTTTTCCTAAGTTACTTTGCTTAGAATAATTGCCTCCAGTTCCATCGAAGTTGCTGCAAAAGATATTATTTCATTCTTTTTTATGGCTGAATAGTATTCCATGGTATATACATATATACCGTATTTTCTTTATCCACTCATTAGTTGATGGGCACTTAGATTGGTTCCATATCTTTGCAATTGTGAATTGTGCTGTGATAAACATATGAGTGCAGGTGTATTTTTGATATAATGACTTCTTTTCCTTTGGGTAGATACCCAGTAGTGGGATTGCTGGATGGAATGGTAGGTCTACTTTTAGTTCTTTGAGAAATTTCATACTGTTTTCCATAGAAGTTGTAGTAATTTACATTCAAACTAACAGTGTATAAGCATTCCCTTTATCATATTAACACCAACAGCTATTGGTTTTTGAATTTTTAATACTGCCCATTCTGACTGGGGTAAGGTGGTATCACATTGTGGTTTTAATTTGCATTTCCCTAATGATTAGAGATATTGAGCATTTTTTCATGTGTTTGTTGGTCATTTGTATATCTTCTTCTGAGAAATGCTTGTTTATGTCATTTGCTCACTTTTTAATGGGGTCATTTGCTTTGTTCTTGCTTTGTTCTTGCTGAACTGTTTGAGTTCCCTGTAGATTCTGGATGTTAGCCCTTTGTCAGATGTATAGTTTACAAATAATTTTTCCCATTCTGTACATTGTCTGTTTACTCTGTTGATTATTTATTTTGTTGTGCAGAAGCTTTGTAGTTTAATTAAGTCCCATGTATTTTTGTTTTTGTTGCATTTGCTTTTGAGGTCTTATTCATGAATTCTTTGCTAGGCCAATGTCCAGTAGTTTTTCCTAGGTTTTCTTCTAGGACTTTTATTGTTTCAAGTCTTATATTTAAGTCTTTGATTCATCTTGAGTTAACTTTTGTGTATGATGAGAGATGGGGATCCGGTTTCATTCTTCTGCATGAGGCTATCCAATTTTCCCAGCACTATTTACTGAATATTGTATCCTTTCCCTAGTGTGTGTTTTTGTCTAGTTTGTCAAAGATCAGTTGATTGTATTTGGCTTTATTTCTGGATTATCTATTCTGGTCCATTGGTCTATGTGTCTACTTTTATACCAGTACCCTGTTGCTTTGGTTAGTATCACCCTGTAGTGTAATTTGAAGTTGGGTAATGTGATGCCTCCAGAGTTGTTCCTTTTGTCTAGTATTGCTTTGGATATTCAGGCTCTTTTTTGGTTCCTTATGAATTTCAGGATTTTTTTTTCTAATTCTGATGTTAGTATTTTAATAGGAATTGCATTTAATCTGCATCTGAGTAGTATGGACATTTTCACAATATTGATTTCTTTGATCCATGAACATGGGATGTTTTTCCATTTGTTTGTGTTATCTACAATTTCTCTCATCAGTGTTTTGTAGTTCTCCTTGTAGAGAACTTTCACCTCCTTGATTAAATATATTCTTAAGTATTTTATTTTATATTTCTTGTAGCTATTATAAATGCTGTTGAGTTCTTGGTTTGATTTTCAGCTTGGTCACTATTGGTATATAGCAGTGCTACTGATATGCATATGTTGATTTTGTAGTCTGAGACTTTACTGAACTCATTTATCAATTTTAGGGGTGTTTGGGAGGAGTCTATAGGATTTTAGGTATAAGATCATGTCATCAGCAAATAGAGATAGTTTGCCTTCATCTTTCCATAATAACTATATGTTGAATTGAATTGCATTGAAGCAGTGGTTATTGCTGTGTTTTCTGTGGCTGGAAGCAGGGAGGCCCCCTAGGGGCTAATGATTGATCCAGAGTTGGGGTCCAAAGGTCTGGGGAAGGGTGGTAGCTGGGGGAATGGAGAGGATGAGGTTTCCATCACATTACTACTTCTCATGTTTGCATGGTCCCAAGAAGACATGTTTTCCTGACATCCCTAGCCCAGGTAAGACCATGTCACCAGAAAGCAGCCACTCTAGGCACCAGTCTTATACCTTGGTCTGGCCTGGACCACCTCTTTGAGTCCAGGGACTTGAGTCTAAACCTTTAAACTGCTACAGTCAGGTAACATCTTAGATGTCAGCATGTAGGGACTTCTGCGAAGTAGGTGCTTGATAATTTTTCTTTTTTATACATTAATGACTACCCACTCTGTTCATAATTCTAATTTAGGGTAGAATGAGAGATTGGCATAGTTGAAGGGGCTTTGGATTGGGAGTCCAGGGTCCGGGCTCTAGTCACAATTGTGGCAAATGCATAATAACCATCATGATTGTAATTGATGCATACTGAGTGTTTACCAGGTAACACTAAATTTTTTACTTGCATTATTTTGTTTAATTTATAGGTTTATTGGATAGGTACCATTGTTATCTTTATTTAAGTAAAGGAAACAGGACCTACTTTCCTAAGCTTCCCAGGCTGGTAAGCAGACTGGGGCTTTGAGTTCAGGCAAGCCCAGTTCAGATCTGGACCTTTGAATCAGGACCCACACAAACCTTACGACATTGCTGGGTCTCATGTTTGGTGAACTTTAAAATTCCTTAAGGGTAATACCAAAAGGCCCAACCCACACAGTTCTGGAGGTGGGTGGATATGCATTTGAGTGGCAATTTAGATACTTGCTGACATGGCGCCATTGTAACCATTAGAGAGATAATATTGGCAAAGGTCTTGGCACCCAACAGGCTTCCATATGTGTTCAGTTTTCCTTTCCTTCTTCTTTTACCTTGAAATTCTTTGATTCCATGATACCAAAGAGATGTGTAAGTCAGTGTTCCCAAAGGCTTGTCTGTAGACTTTGCTGGTTCCTGACAACATTTTCACTGGTGGTTGGTGAAATGAGAAAAATAGGAACAAGAAAGTGAACTTTTAAAAAGATAAATTGATTCCATTTTGATTGTCTGAGTCTATGTCCACTATGACATGACCATGATAAAAGATGGTGACTTTAGTTTTTCTCAGTTTATAAATTTAGGTCCCTTAGCCCAAATTTTTTTGTGAATTTTCACTGGCTTATAAAGACAAATGTCTAGAAATAGCAGTTGTTGAACAGAGCTTTGAAAACTGTGTGGTAAAAGAGCAGTTGAGAAAAAATTTCCAATATGTCACAGACTGAGACTTTTGTAAAATTAAAAATAACTTACTAGAAAAATGAAATTAAAAACCAAGGATATATAGATACAAACTCTATTTTTTAATTATCAGGATCAATAGACATGAAATGACTGTCAAATTGTAATAAAAGCTTCTCTACACTTATCTTCCATTTCTGTGCTAATTTCTTTGGGGATTCGCAACCAGAAGTTCATGGATCACACTGGGAGTATCACATAGGGGAGAAACTCTGTCTTACCTGGAGGAAGGTTCCCTGAGTAATAGAGCAAAGTTCTTAACCTGGGGTTTTGTGGATGTAATTCAGAGAGCCTGTGAACTTGGAAGATGAAAATTTTGCATATTTTTTCTTTGCTAACCTCTAATTGAAATTTAGCGTTTTTCTTAAGTATAAAGTTAGGCTGCAAACCCCAGTAGTGTTAGTAGCACCTATGACTTTGGTACCAAGAAAAGTCATAGTTACTTTTATATCGTATGTTTAAGACAATATTGAAATATTATTTATGCTTATCACATTTCTGAAATTGCAGCAGTTATTAGACATGTTGCTATATTGTTAGTCACCATATCATTAAATAGGCATGTATTGCAATTTAAAAAATATTCTAGTGACTGTATTTCAATGTAATTGGTTTTCTTATTTATTTTATCTCATGTTATTCTAAGAGAGGTCCACAGGAGTCACCAGACTGCCCAAGGGTCTCCATAATGCAAACAAGATTAAGGATACTTCTTGCAGTGCAAGAAAAGCAGAAAACTGTTTTGAAAACATTTTCAAAACAATTCTCTTCAAGCACAGATCAGCAGATTGTGCTACCAAATGTCATCGGGTTCCTGAGAGATTAGGAGTCAATGGGAGAGATCAGGGATCTTCTGGGATACTGGGGTAATTTATTTTCTGCTCTTTATCATCTACAAATTGAGTCAATCTGTGTCCACTTACTGGACACATTGAGTATCCTTACCACCAAATAGACATTCAGTGCTGGAAGGGAATAGAATGAATCAAGGGGCTCTGGCTTCCCCTTGGAGATCTTAGGGATGTCCTCCACAGAGGAAGACTTTGATTACTAATTAACTAACAATTCTGATCTGGGAATGAAAGCTGGGCATTCATTTACATTTGAAAGCCATTAACATTTTCTTGATAGGCCTGTAAACAGTTACCAGAGCTAGAGTAGCTTTCTGTGGACTGTGCTCCTCTGCTTTTATTGCTAAGCTGTCCTTCCGAGAGATAGTGGGCGCAGCTGCAGGAGGTAATGAGGTATGTTTGCGAAATATATGCTCATTTATGGCTGCAGATGTGTGTGTGCAAGTGCATGTGAATTTGTGTTGCTCTCCTTCAGGCAAAATGCTCTTGTTAAATTGGTAAACAGACAGAAATAAACAGTATCAGCAACAAATCAAAAGTTACTTACATGCGCACATGTAAAACAAATGTCAATTTATTTATCTTTTTTCTTTGTGTGTGTCTCTGTGTGTGTCTGTGTATACATGGGTATGTATTCCTCTGGTTCAAAGCTGGATCTACAAGCCTATGTGTGTGTTTCTATGTGAAATGTGATAAATTATTTAATATTTGGGGTGAGGTCCCAGGTAGAAATTCTTTCTGATTCTGGAAATGAGGCAGGGAGAAGTGAGGAAAAAAGTTAGAATTTGGAAATGAGATCAGAGCATTTTTGGGACATTCCTTCTAAAAGGATGCGGTGTTGTGATTGAGAAATGGTAATTAGAGAATCAATCCTAGTCAGAAAATTGAAGAATCTATTACTATCTTCATGGATATGACGCATCCTTGGTTGATGAAAGGAAGAATTTCTTTAGGGAAGAGTCTGGGCTGCATGTGTGAGTTGGCGTGTGTGGGTGGGTAGGAGAGATTTCACGCAATCTGGAAGGAGGTCGTGAGAGGAAAGACACCGTATGTGAAACCTAATGGAAGTGCCTGGGGGAAGAGGGGAAGGTGATGTATTGTTTTTGGCCATTCCCTGGTAAAATTTAAAAACGAGTTGGGTCTTTACTGTTTGCTAGAGTCTAGCTGGACACGTGTGTATTTGTATTTCTCCTCCGACGGGCCGCCAAGCGGGGAAGGAAGGGCTGCTACTGGGGAACAGGAGAGAGGTCAAGATCTATCCCCATGGGCCTCACTGAAACAGGCTGCCAGTGGGTTCCCAATACAGGGACACAGGGTCTGAGCAGAGGCTTTGATGTCCTGCGAGGAGTTCCTGACTGGCACACCCTCTGCTGGTCTGGTGTCATTATGTGCAACAGAGAGTGCATGTGTGCAGGTGGGCAGGGAGGGGGGAGAGGGAGGGGTCTTTGGTTTGTTGTGCTGGGTAGGTCCCTGTGCTATCAAGGACCAAATGAAGTAGAAAGACATTTCATCCTGTACCCCACATTGAAGACCCCTCATTGCTGTTTCACTCACACTTTCACAGGATGTCAGTGATTTATTATCAGGCCTTCCCCCACAAATAAATTTTGGTGAACTCACAAAATTACTTTACAAACTATTCCGTAACTATGGATTGGAACTTGAAGAAGAAACTTTCCATTTAAAACTGGTTCAGGTGGCAGCTGTGGAATGTGATGGGAAAGCGAAGCTTTTGCGCACTCTGGTGCTGGGGTCACAGCAGGATATACTGTCTTCTAGAGATGGCCCCTTTGTGGTTCAGATGGGGAGACTGAGGCCCAGAGGAGTTAAGTGGCTTTTCCAAGGTCACACAGCTGTGTAGGATCAGAACTGACTCTTAGATTTCTGCACTTTGGATATGGCCAGACTTGCAAAAAAAGAAAATCATTCATTAGCTACTTTTTTCCTTCTCATTCTTTAAGTAGCTGAGAAACAATGGACCAACTCACCAAATATTGCCCAGTATTTCCGAGAAGTAGCCATGGCTTCCTGCAGGTCCTCTTTGCAAGCTATTCTCGGTCTCTATGAAACTATCCCCTCTTTTCCACTAGGCCTTTTGCCTTGTGTTATCAAAGGATTTTAAGAGTGGCTCAGATCTCCATATACAAATCAGGCATTGGGTATAATACAGAAAAGAAGACAGTTGTCTAGTTTTCCAAATTAATTTAGAAAGCAATTTTGATAATTTGGAGCCCCACATGGTTTATATGTTTACTTTGCCTAAATAACTTTGAGCTTCAACAATTATTCATATAACCAGATCATTCAAGAAGAAAAGAATTACTATTGAACCAGCATGATTTATATACAGTAACAATTCTCACCTTTTCGGTAAGATTTTCCCTGACAAACCTAATTGAAATTGCAACCCTTACTGCAACATTCCTCATCTTTTTCCCCTGCTTTATTTTTCTCCATAAGTGCTTATATGTCTAACCTACTGTATATTTATTTAATTTGCTTATTTTCTCTCCCACAAGGACGTAAGTACCCTGAGGGCAGGGATTTTAATCCATTTTGTTCTTTGCCATATAGCCAGATCCTGGAAGAATGCTTGGCACATTGTAAGAGCTTGCTAAGTTATTCATGAATGAATAAATAAACTGCAATCAGATTTCTCTTTCCTCCAAGGACATAACTTTGATACCTGGTGTTGAATAAACATGAGAAATGAGGTGCATCAGTGGCTTCTTCTCCTTATTCTCACAGAGAATTTAGAACAGTGCTGTGAGCTATAAACTTAATGTGAATTGATACTGCAGATGCTTTCAAAATACTTTAAAATGCCCTAGCTGCTATGGAGACTGAAATATGGCAGACTTTTTGTTTCTATACGTCTTTAACTTCATGGTTGTCTTTGGAAGGATACAGGTATCTCCCGTATAAGCTACGTCCCTTAATTTACAAACCTTTGTTTGTGGATATATATGTTTTCTGCATTTGATCACACTGTAGGAGCTGGCATGACATTGGCCTTAAGAGCAATGGCGTTGGATTCAGATTGCCAGATTTGGTGACTGGCTCTGCTACTAATGCGGTCTGGACCTTGGGCACCCTAGCCTTCCATAGGCTCAGTTAATTCGTTTGTAAAATCAGGATAATCATCGTTACTCAAAGGGGGTTGTGAGGACTAAATGAAATAATGCATATAAGTGCTTAGCCTAGTACTATGCACATTCTACTTACTTATGGTTTATGAACCACATACTATTTTATAGAACTGCGATCTCACAAAAAGCCTAAGCTGATGTACACTGTGGAATATTGTGGCATAGACTATAGAGTAACGGCTGCGGAGTCCAAAGGGCAGGTGTTCTAGTTGTGGCTTTGCTTCTTATCAGCTGTATGACATCAGGCAGGCCATTTGACTTTTCTGCAGCTTATTTTTTTCATCTGAAAGTAGGAATGGTAGCAGTAACTAACTTGGGGTTGTTGGAAGCATTGCACTCAAAAGATTATGGAAACCTCTTGGCACATTTGTTCAATCATTGTTAACTGTTATTATTATTAGCATTAAAATTACACAATTATATGTTTGTCATATACAAAAGAATATTTGAATATTGATGACAGATAGCCAAATAGCAGTTTTTTAAAAACAGTTCTTCTTTTAAAAGCACTTAACAGTATTTAAATTACTTCCTTTTTTATTTACCTTTTGCCATTTTTCTTGACCTTAGTTTTTCTTAAACTGCATTCTTAATTGAGATAATAAGCTTCACTGTCAAGGTCCTTATAATGCAGGAAGTAAGGTTAATCAGATAATGGTGGAGAGGTATTTTTTTTTCTTAATGTTTAAGGAAACGTTTCTCTTGTATAGCTGAAAAATAGATATTATTGTTCCTTAGAGCAAGTAACCATGTTTGAATATATGAAGAAAAGGATTTTGGACAAGAGGCAAGCAGATTTTTAGAAAATACCAATGATATTTTATTTAAAAGTCATATTTACCTATGTGTTTTAATTATCTATTGCAGGGCAACAAATTGCTCCCAAATTTTGTAGCTTGAAACGACAAACATTTGTTATCTCCCAGTTTCTAGGGGTCAGAAATATGGGAGTGGGTTAGCCGAGCAATGCTGGTTCAGGGACTCTCGTGGGGCTCCCGCCAAGACGCCGTTCAGGACCGTAGTCATGGGGTGGCTTGGCGGGAGATGGAAGGTTGCTTTCAAGACAGGAAGGCCTCAGTTCCTTGCTACCTGTCGGGAATTTCCATAGGGCTGCCTGAGTGTTACGACGACGTGGCTGCTCGCTCGTTTCTTCAAAACATGATCCAAGAGAAAGGAAGAAGCTGTAATGCCTTTTATAACCCAGTCTTGGAAGTTGAACACCATCCTTTCTTCATATTCTGCTGGGAATGGGTCGCTAAGTCCAGCCCACCCTCCAAGCGTGGGGGTTGTGGGGCCTTGGCTCCCCCTCTTGAAGGGAAGAGTATCGAAGAATTTTTGAACTTTTAATAAACTGCCATATCATGAATTTAAATAATATTGAATTCTATGTTATTTCACATGTTTACTCAGTGCCTTCTCCGTGGAGATCTATATTGTCCTCAATCTTTTGCTATTACATGTAACGCTATGATGAAAAACTTTCATCTGTGCATATATTGATTCTCAAATGTCCAGGTGTATTTATGGGATAACTTTCTAGAAATGAAATTGCTGGGTTATGGGTGTGAGTAATTTTTATAGTTTTTACCAAGCCTTCATTGAGCATAAGGTGTTTACAGTTTGAACAGCAATGTGTGGGTGTTTCTTTATGGTGTCTGACACAATGTGTTAATAAACACTTGGACGAATTTTGCATATTAGTATAAAGAGCAATCTCCCATCCTACAGCCATTAGCAACCACCAAAGAGAAAGAAACATGATCACCTGGATAGGCATTCTGGTAACTCCTCTCCTTGTCAGTGAACATAAAATTACTCTTTGCCTTATTAATTTAGTTATATTAGGCATGAGAGGTTATTAATCTTTATGAGATTTTATAAGCAAGTTTAATACGGTATTTCTTTTAAGGCCCTTGGGAATGTGAGATATTGGACACAGTCCAGGTAAGAAAAATTAGAGTTGGGGTAATTTATTCTAGAAAAAACAAGGCAATCCTTGTTGTAGAGAAAGATAGCCCTCCCAGGGCCGTTTTCTTTTGCATAGTAAGAGGGCATTATGTTGGCTCACAGCAATTTCTTATCAAGGTATAAGAAGGAAATCCTCTTATTCATCTAATCCTTGGGCCAAAGTCTGAGGAAGGCTTTTAGGGATTCAAGAGAGTATATGTGAAAACCTCGATAGGGTGGAGAATGGGGCTTTGAGGAAATATCAAGCGAGTCCTAGGTTAGGGAGTCATGAATTAGGGCCTGGGGGAAGAAGGGAGGGGATGCTGTTTTTGAGTAAGGAGAGTGTGACTTACAAGGCAGCCTAGGAAAAAAGGGGTGGGTGGGTTGGTGGAAAAAGTAGACCTTAACGGGCGAGACTGCTGCTCGTGGCTCCTCTTCCTAGCTTTCTGCACCTGTGTCTTGGATGATGCAGTGAGCTTCGTGGGGCCACCAAGCACTTAGCAGACAGGAGATCACATCAGCGAAGGCGATGAGGACAGCAGTCGGCAGCATGCATCAGCTGTTCCACCAAAACACTGAGTTGGTGCAGTGCCGCAGTCAGGGAACGTGGGATTGATGTATTCATTGGGAACATGGTGTTTCTTACCCAGGACCCACTGACTGTCTTCTCTTTGGTAAATAACAATGAAATGAGGCCAGTGCTTTATGATTTAGAGTATTTTTATTTGATTCCCACAATAAAGTGACCACAGGTAATAATAACAATTAATATTATAGTTCCATTTGACAGATAAGAAAACTGAGACTCAGGAGTATTAAGTAAATTGCTTTGGCTGCCACAGTAACAAATGGTAGGGCTGGGAATCAAGCCCAGAGCTTCTCATGCTGTACTTAGCACCACCCTCTCTTCCAAGACAGAGAACTTTGGGATATTCTGAAGAAGGAAGATACTAATAAAATGTCTAGCACAGGGCCAGGCACGGTGGCTCACACCTATAATCCTAGCACTCTGGGAAGCCGAGGCGGGAGGATCGCTCAAGGTCAGGAGTTCGAAACAAGCCTGAGCAAGAGCAAGACCTCGTCTCTACTATAAATAGAAAGAAATTAATTGGCCAACTAAAAATATATAGAAAAATTAGCCGGGCATGGTGGCACATGCCTGTAGTCCCAGCTACTCGGGAGGCTGAGGCAGGAGGATCGCT
>CAUYRT010057803.1:0-22008 GCA_963574885.1 Lepilemur ruficaudatus | reverse complement strand
GAGAGGACAGACATGGAGTCCAGTAAATCCCTACATGAAATAGTGCTATTTTTAAAACATTTAAATTATGTGAGAAAATATTCATATGTATAATGTTAAATTTAAAGTATGTTTATTAAATTATATGTGTGTCTATATATTTGTATGTATGTCTTTTTGTATATATATATATATATATGAGATTATTAGTTAACCTAACATTGGTGAGATCCTTAGAGATAACTTATAAGTGCTAAAAATATGACAAGTGCTAATGGCTCCTACACTTTTCCAGTGAAATACTTATGGGATCTATCTGGTCCCAGTGTTCATGATTTAGGGCAACAGATCACCCTGATTAGGAAACAGAGAACTGCACATTCATCATGGAGTTGCAGCCAAGGCACCAGAGGGTCTAGCGAGAACACCCCCTGCTACTCAGCAGAATCGACATCCCTGGTGGTAAGATTGCTCCTGCTGAGCCCCACTGTCCTTTCTGCCATAGGTAAGGCCTCACAGATTCTGTTTTCAAGGTGATGGCTTGTTTTTTGGTATTTCTTTTCCTATGCTTTGCTTTGTTTTCTGATTTGGGTACATACTGTCTCTAGCTGGTTAATATATGTTTTCTCTAATTTGTACAATTGATTTTTCATATCCACAGTACTGTCGGCATAATTTATGAGGCCTAATACAAAATGAAAATACAGAACATATTTACAAATTATAAAGCATTTAATTATGGAAATATTAGGAATCTAGATTTGGGCTTACGTGAGAAACTTCCATGGTCTCTCCCATGATGCCATTATGAATGCATATATATATAACCCCCAAACACAATACCCACACACTCAAGCTTCACCAGAGATGAGGGCAGCAGAGGTCACTGGACAAGGGAGGGAAAGGGAAGGCCTTTTAGGGCCAGGTCACAGAAGAGCCAGTGGCCAAGACCCATCCCAGTGAGGCAGTGAGAGATTCAACTGCATGCGCCCTGGCTCCAAGTCCTAGAACCTGCTAAATTGTCCCTTCGGACTTCACTTACAAAATACAAACCGAAGTTAAATTTTATAAGAATTTTAAGAAAGCTGCCACAGAGCATTAAGCCCCAAGTATAAGGACCCTCTTCTTAGCATGGGGCCCAGTAAAACTGTGCTGGCCACACATGCATGAAACTGGCCCTCCATTTTCAATTCAATAGATTGGTCAGGTGAATTTACAACCACCTATCTGAGTTCCTACATAAAGACACCTTGGATATTTGAAAATTAAAAACCAATTCAACTTCCTGATAGGAAAATTGATATTTTATTTCAATTTAAGTGTTCATTTTTCTTGTTCTTGTTACCCGCACATCCTTTTATAAATTAATGGAATATTTTCTATTTTTTGGATTTTCATTTTGGGGGAGATTCTAATTTGCTACATGGATATTATCTTCTTAGTTCTTACATATTCATTCCATGGGCTGCCATCTATCTTTTAACTTTTTGAAATACAAAATATTTTGTATTTAAACTAGTCAAATATGTGAATGTTTTAAAAATTATTTTTGTTCCATGAAAGCATCCCAATCCTCTGGATATAAGCCTAGTTTCATAGATTTATTTTTAACATACATTTTTAACATAACCTATTTTTTGCTTGTTTTATTTTTCATGCTTTTTGCAATATAATGACAAAACTGTATATATTCGAGGTATATATTCAAGTTGTATATACAACTTAATGTTTTAATATACATATTTATATACTATGAAAGAGTACAAGCAAACTAATTAACATATCCATCACCTCACATAGTTAGCTTTTGTGTGTGTGAATGGTGAGAATACTTAAGGTCTCCTCTCTTAACAAATTGCAAATAAACGGTACAGCATTGGTAACAGCATTGGTATATTAATTTTTAATATAAAAATTTAATAATTTTTATATTATTAAAAATAACATATACCATGCTGTATATCAGCTTTTCAGAACTTAATTCATCTCTGTTTACTGCAAGTTTGTATGTTTGACCAACATCTCCCCATTTCCTCTACCCCTGTCTCTGGCAGGCACCATTCTATACTCTACTTACATGAGTTTGACTTAAAAAAAAGTCTACATATAATTGAAATCACATGGTATTTATCTTTCTGTGTTTGGGTATTTTACTTAGTGTAATGTCTTCAAGGTCTCTCCCTTTAGATCCACGTTATCACAAATGGCAGGATATTGTTTTCAAAAGCTGAATAATATTATGTTGTGTGTGTATCACATTTTCTTTATCCATCAGTCAATGGATAAAATGGAAACACGTAAGTTGTTTCCATAACTTGCTATTTTGTATAATGCTTCAATGAACATGGGCCTACAGATATCTCTTCCAGATACTGATTTTATTTCTTTTGTGTATGTATTCACAAGTGGGACTGCTGGATCATATGGTAGTTCTGTTTTTTCAATTGAGGAATATTCATACTGTTTTCATTAATGGCTCTACCAACTCAAATGTCTCACCAACAGTGTGCAAATATTCCTTTTCCTCACATCCCAGCCAACATTTTCTTTTTTTTCTTTTTCTTCCTTTCTTTCTTTCTTTTTTTTTTGAGAATACCCACCGTAAAAGTTGTCGAGTGATATCTCATTGTGATTTTGATTTACGTTTCTCTGATCATTAGTGAAGTTGAGTGTATTTTCATATGCCGGTTGACAACTAGTATATCTTTTTTGGAAAAGATGTTCAAGTCTTTTATCCTTTTTTTAAATGTTATTATTGGCTTTTTCCCAATTGAGTTGTATGGGTTCCTTATATATTTTGGATATTACTCCCTTATGGGCTATATGGCTTGCAAATATTGTCTCCCATCCCTTTAGTTTCCTTTTCATTTTGTTAATTGCTTCCTCTGCTGTGCAGAAACTTTTTACTTTGATATAGTTCTGCTTGTTTATTTTTGATTTTGTTGTCTATGCTTTTGGTGTCATATCCAAACAATTATTAAGACCAATATCATGGAACTTTTCCCCTATGTCTTCTTTTGGAGTTTTATGGCTTCAGGTCATATGTGTAAAATGTTAATTCATTTTGGGTTGATTGTTTTGTTTTGTTCTGTTTTGTTAAGAAACAGGGTCTTGCTCTGTTGCCCAGGCTTGAGTACAGTGGCTTACTGCAGGATTATAGCTCACTGCAGCTTAGACTACTACTGCGCTCAAGCAACTTGTCTGCCTCAGCTTCCGGAGTAGTTAGGACTATGATGGGTGTGTTACCATACCTGGCTAATTTTTTTAAAAATTGTTTGTAGAGATGGGTCTCACTATGTTGCCCAGGCTAGTTTCAAGTGATCCTCCCACCTTTGCCTCCTTAATTGCTGGAATCACAACTCTGAGTTACAGTGCCCAGCCATTGAGTTGATTTTTATATATGGTGTCAGGTGAGGGTCTAATTTTAATTTTTTGCATGTGGACATTCAGTTTTCTACCGCAGACAAAGGAGGAGGCACTGACTGAAAGCGAGCAAGTCAGTGAGGTTTACAGACCCAGAAGCATCAGGCCACCCCCTGTCATCTGCTGGACCCGGGGCCCCGGTGCTGCAGTCCTGTTCTGGTGCCAGGCAGAGGCAGGCAGAGTCCCGCCAGGCTCTCACCTGCAGCCTCTCATCAGCTCCATGGACCTGGTGGCCCAGCCAGACCCTCCCCTCTCCGCAGCTCCGCCCAGTCCTTGGGGGAAAAGGAGCTGGCGCTGTGCCCTCCCACACCCTTGATGGAGTCTCAGGCCTGTTGGCAGGCAGAAAGACAAGACATGCAAGTGGTGTTGGACGGTGTGATACCTGCCTGAAATATATTCATGAAACTTCAGGTACCTTCCAGAAGCTAGGATTTGTGGGAAGTGCTGGGAGTCCAGGCTGAGAGGTCCATGCAGGCAGCAGCTGCTACTCCCTGTTCACCTGGGATGTATTTCTCAGACTACAGGCACCTCTCAGAAACCTCTTCCTGGAGACCCAGCCTGCTGAGCCACAGTAATGTAATCTCTTGTGAGTGTGCATTCCATGCTTAGTAGTTTATTTGCAGAGCTGTGGAACCATCACCTCATTCTAATTTAAGCACAGTTCCATTAATTCCACACCAAAATTTCATACAATTTGCAGATACTCCCCATTCCCTCCAGCCCTGGACTACTATTGGGTTTTTTTTGTTTGTTTGTTTTGTTTTGTTTTGTTTTTTGAGACAGAGTCTCACTCTATTGCCCGGGCTAGAGTGCCGTGGTGTCAGCCTCGCTCACAGCAACCTCAAACTCATGGGCTCAAGCAATCCTCCTGCCTCAGCCTCCCAAGTAGCTGGGACTACAGGCATGCGCCACCATACCCAGCTATTTTTTTCTATATATATAGTTTTAGTTGTCCAGATAATTTCTTCCCATTTTTAGTAGAGACGGGGTCTTGCTTTTGCTCTGGCTGGTCTCGAACTCCTGACCTTGAGCAATCCTCCTGCCTCAACCTCCCAGAGTGCTAGGATTACAGGCTGGACTACTATTAACCTCCATTCTGTCCCTAGAGATTCCTCTTTTCTGGACATGTCTTGTAATTGAAATTATACAGAATGTGGTCTGTCATGTGTGGTTTCTTTCTGTCAGCTTAATGTTTTTGAGCTCCATTTCTGTTGTAGCAACATTTGATTCATTTTGATTGCTAAATAGGTGTCTATTACACAGACATACCACACGTTGTTTTTCCTTTTACTCATTGAAAAGTATTTGGGTTGTTGATCCTTTGTGTGGACAGAAGTTTGCACAACTTTTAAGTACATAACCAGCAGTGGAGCTGCTGGGCCAATATGGTAATTCCGTATAAAACATTTTGAGAAACTCACAAATTGTTTTCCAAACTGACTGCATACTCCTAGTATCCATGTGTGAGAGTTCTGTATTCTCCACATCATTGCCCTTTTTTGTCTGTTGTTATATTATTCTACTGTGTATGAAGTGGTATCTCATTGGAGTTTTGATTTTCATTTCCATAATAACTAATAGTGAGTTTATTTTTACATATTTATTGTCAATCTGTATGTCTTTTTGGCAAAATGTCCATCAAAATCATGACTTTGTTTTTAAAGTTGCTTTTTAAATTGTATTTTGTAATTTTTACTATAAAATCAGTGCACTTTTTCTCAAATTTCTTTTTGTATTTTCATTTTTGATGTAATTTTGATTGCTATTGTTTTCTTAATTACGTTCTCAGAATGTTCCTTGCTAGTGTATAGAAACAATTGATTTTTATATCTCATTGTCATATTCTGCAACATTTCTGAACTTGTTTTTACTTTGAGTGAGTCTTTAGTAGATTCCTTAAGATTTCTCTTAAAATCTCCTCATGATATACAGGAGTATGTCATGGACATTAAAAGGCAACTTTACTCTTTCCTTTGTAATCTGGGGTACTTTTCCTCAAATTTCTTCAATTTTTTAAGCAAATACTCTAGTACAATATTAAACAGAAATGGTAATAGTGAATATCCTCATCCTGTTGCAAGTCTTATAAGGAAAACATTCTGCTTTCACAATTGAGTATGATATTTACTGTAGGCTTTTATTATGCAGTGTTTATCAGGTTGTGGAAGTTACCTTCACTTCCTAGTTTACTTAGGATGTTAATCATAAGTGGGTGATGGATTTAGTCAAATTTTATTCTGTGTCAATTAAGAGTATCACATATTAATTTCCTTTTATTTTATAAATATGGTGCATTACATTACTTGTATTTAACAATTTTATTAATGTATAATTGATATACAAAACACCACCAATGTTTAATGCATATAGTTTAAGTTTGGATTTGTGCGTATACCCAGGACAACCTCACCACAATCAAGATAAACACATCCATGTTACATGTTCTTACCACAAGGAACACTCACACACACACACAACGGACACGAGGAAACTTTTAGAAGTGATGGATATGGATGGATACACTAACAGTTAATTAAATGTTAAACAAACTACATATTTGTGGTTCAGCCACCCCTCTTATACGTACAATCCTTTTTGTATATTTTGTATTCAGTTTGCTAGTATTATGTTGAAGATTTCTTTGTCAATATTCAAGAGTGAAATAATATGTAGTTTCTTTTTTTGTGATGCTTTTCAGGAGGAACTCATGCTCAGCGTGCATGCAGACAGACATCAAAGAAGATGATGATATCTGTATTCCCCTTTTCCTCTGGTAGCCACATCTACCTTCTTCGTGGCCCAGTGACTGAGAAGCAGAGCATAGGGACATGGGCTGTTGGGCTTGAGGGAAGTATAAGTTCCTTGCCAATGAGAAATATGATGCTAATATACCATGGCATTCAATGGCATCACAATTAAAATGTCACATGTCATTGGTTGTGATAAAGTGCCAACTGAAGCAAGTGCCTTGGGGGCTCAAATGGCGGATTCACTTCACAATTATGACAATAATGATGACTTTATATAGCAGATATGAAATGAATTCTTCTGAGTGCATTTCAATGCTCACAGAGAGAAAAATGACAAGTTCAAGTCCATTGACTCTCAGCTCAAAAATGATGTGAGATCCAGAGGGCTTCTATAACAGCCCTAAAGGAATCTTTTATTGCTTGTGGACACAGGGTGTATATTGCTGAAAATCAAACACACAATTTAATTGTGTGGGTTGCTAAAATGCAACAATCAGCTGAATTCACAGTCTCACTAAGTTTCTCATTTGAAATTTTAGATACTGAACTGAGTAAAAATGGGATCCTAAAACTTAAAAAGGGAAGGCTAACTTCACATCAGAAATAAAGAGACCAGAAGACAATGGAATATCTTTAAATGTTGAAAGAAAAAACTATTCACCCAGAATTATCTTTTTTTCTTTCTTTTTTGGGAGAAGGTCACACTCTGTTGCCCCGGCTGCTAGAGTGCAGTGCTGTCATCATAGCTCACTGAAACTTCAGACTCCTGGGCTCAAGTAATCTTGTTGCTTCAGGCTCCCAGTAGTTGGTAGTACAGGCATGCGCCACCACGCCCAACTAATTTTTCTATTTTTGAAGAGATGGAGTCTTACTATGTTGCCCAGGCTGGTCTTGGACTCCTGGCCTCCAGTGATCTTCCTGCCTCTTCCTCCCAAACTACTAGGATTATAGGCATGCACCACCCTGCCTAGCCCTCCTCCCAGAATTCAATATCCAGTAAAAACATTCTTCAAAAATTAAGACCAAAAGAAGAAAGAAAGAAAAAGATATTTTCAGGAGAAAAAAAACTTGAGAAGATTTATCAAGCTGAAGGGAATTGATAGCAGATGAAAACTCAGATCTATGGGTGCCTCAGTCCATTTTCTAACTGAATATCACAGACTGGGAAATTTATAGAATTTTACATAGCTTATGGTTCTGGAGGCTGGGAAGTCCAAGAGCATGACACCAGCATCTAGTGAAGGCCTTCCTGCTGTATCATGACACAGCAGGAGGCATTACATGGTGAGACAGAGCAAGTGTGGGTGTCAGCTCAGTTCTCTTTTCCTATTCTTATACAGCTACCAGACCTGTCACAGAGGCCCCACCCTGATGAATTTATCTAATCCTCATTGACCTCCAAAGGCCTCACTTCCAATCAACATATGAATTTGAGGATTAAGTTTTCAACACAAGAAATTTGGGGGACAAATCAAACAATAGTAATGGGAAAGACTGAAGAGCACAAGAAATGGGAAATTTGTGTGTAGATATAAAAAAATACATTTTTTTCTTTTTTTAATTTTGTAAAGGACATATGACTATTTAAAGCAAACATTAAAGCATCATATTCTGGATCTTATAATATATGATACAAAATGTATAATAACAATATCACAAAAGATGAGGGGTGGCAAATGGAACTCTACTATTACAAGGTTCTTATCTTTTATTTGATGTGGTTCTGTATTACTTCCCAGTAGATCATGAAGGATACATATAATAATCCCTGAATAGCTTTATAAAAATTCCAAAGACATTAGCTTAAAAAGCCAATGGAGGATTTAAAATGGAATATTTAAACTCATATGTTATAATTCTGGAAAATTTTAACATAACTTGGAAACACTTCGATTTTCACTACACTAGTGATTTTGTAAACCCATAAACCTATTTCCAGTGGAAACAAATTTTACTTGCTTTCCAATCTCTGTGATATCCTTTGTGCTTTGATTTTCTGTTTTATTTTCAAACTCCTTTAAAGGAAATAATTTGAACAGATATCTAAGGTTTCTGTAGACAGGAAACCAAAGTACATAAATAAGCAAGGAGACATATAAATTATAATACCAAGAACAAGTAATCAACAAAAAACGTAGAGTTATACATTTTTTAAAAAAAAACTCTTAATAAATTAAAAGGACATAGCTACTTCAATAACATAATAAAATAGACATAAAAGTGTTCTATAGATCTCAACCAAAATACCAGCATCATGTCTATTGAGAAAATTCTAGAAGTATTCCTACCAAATGAAAAAATCAAGACATATCCATCATTTCCATTATTACTTAGCATTGTTTAAAACTAACAGTTGATGTCATTAGATAAGAGAATAAAAGTATAAAAACTGGGAAGGAAGAAGTAAAATTATATTTTCATATAATAAGATTGAATTCTTAGAATACATAAGAAATTTACTAAAAACTATTTTTTAAAGCCAATAAAATAAACAGCTTTCAAACATATATGTAACAACTATTTGGAAGACATATGGAGGAAATTATTCCATTTATAGGAGCCCCCCAAAAAAATGAATGACCTAAGAATAAAGTTCTCAAGACAAATGTAATATTTTATATAATCTAAAAGTACTGAGAAGCACTGAATAAATGTAATGGTCTCTCCTATCCTGGACAGAAAGACTCAATGCCATAAATATGTCAATTTCTTTGATCTATACTTTAATAGTTTTATAAATGCAATATAATCTCAACAAAATAACATAGAAGTTTTTAATCAGGCTACTTAATTTTAAAGTGAACCAAAAAAAAATGTGAGTAAAATTGAGAAGATATTAGAAAAAAGAAGTACGAACCACCTGCCCTCCCTCCTTCTCCCCAATAAAAAAGAAAATGTGATAAAGAGTACTATCCCACCTCAGATATTAAAGTATAGTTACATATTATAACTATATTATGTTTAATTATATTATTTAATGTATAATACAAGTACAATAAAGTAGACTAATTATGAGCATGGTTATCATGTAAAAATAAACACGTGTCAATGAAAAAGAACAGAAAGCATAAAGATGACATATGAGAATTTAGAATATAATAAAAATGAAACTGTTTATCAATGGGTTAAAGATGGATGGATAGCCATCTTGGAAAAAAATGAAGATAGATCTTCTTACACCAAAATAAATTCCAGATTGATCAAAAACTTAAATATAAAAATGAATATCTTTAAAATCTTAGGGTAGGGAAGGCTTTTCAAAGAATGGCTGAAAGACCTAGAAGCATAAAAGATTGATAGATCAAAATACATAAAAATTGAAATTTTATGCATAGTTATAAAACAGCATAAAGTCAAAACACAAATAACGATATAAGGTAAACACAGAAATTGTAAGGAAATATATTAATTATACTATTGGATGTAACAGCAAAAGCTTGGAAATAATCCATTAATGAAAGTCTGTTAAATTATGATTCATTCATTTGTTCCATATCAAGCAGCTGATAGACTAAGGTAGTTCTCTATAAACAGATATGGAAAAAATTAAGATACAGAAAAAAAAAGGAAAATATACACTGGGAAAAGGACTCTCTATTCAATAAATGGTGCCAGAAAAACTAGATAGGTACATGTTAAAAAAATGAAACTAGATCCCTATCTCTCACCATATACAAAAATTAACAAAAGATAGGTGAAGGATGTAAATATAAGACCTGAAATCATAAAAATTCCAGAAGAAAACATATGAAAACGCTTCTCGATATTGGCCTAGGCAAAGAATTTATGACTAAGACCCCAAAAGCAAATACAGCTATAACAAAAACAAATAATTAATTAAACTAAAAAGTTTCTGCACAGCAAAGGAAATAATCAACAGAATAGACAACCTACAGAGTGGGAGAACATATTCACAAACTATATGTGCAAAAGAGGGTTAATATCCAGAACTCAAACAAACCAGCAAGAAAAAACAACCCCATTAAAAAGTAGGCAAAAGACATGAACAGATTTTTTCAAATGAAGATAGACAAATGGCTAACATATGAAAAAATGTTCAATATCATTAATCATCAGAGAAATGCAAATTAAAAACACAGTGAGATACCGCCTTAACCTTGTCAGAATGGCCATTATTAAAAAGTCAGAAAATAGATGTTGGCACAGGTGTGGTGAAAAGGGAATGCTTATACACTGTTGGTGAGAATGTAAATTAGTACAACCTCTATGGAAAACAATATGTAGATTCCCTCAGATAACTAAAAGTATACCGACCATCTGATCCAGCAATTCCACTACTGGGTATCCACTCAAGGGAAAAGAAAGCATTTTATAAAAAAGACACCTACACCCAAATGTTTACCACAGCACAATTCATAATTGCAAAAATATGGAATCAATCTAAGTGTCCATCAGCTGATGAGTGGATAAAGAAAATATGGTATATACATATACCATGGAGTGCTACTCAGCCATAAAAAGGAATGAAATAATGTCTTTCGCGGCAACTTGGATTGAACTAGAGACCATTATCCTAAGTGAAGTATCTCAGGAATGGAAAAACAAATACCACATGTTTTCACTTACAAGTCATAGCTAAATGAGGGATATATATAGTCATAAAGCAGTGTAATGGACACTGAAAACTAAGAAGGGGGGTTGGGAGGGGGTGAGAAATAAAAATCCACCTATCAGGTACAATTTACAAGCTCTGACTTCAGCATTATACAATTTACCCATGTAACAAAAAACACTTGCACCCTCTAAATCTTCTGAAATAAAAAAAAGAAAAAAGGACACAGGATAGAATAGTGTATATAATATACTACTCAGTACATATGTAGTTGTATACATATATGATTTTAATATTTATAGGTATATCTTTATATGCATAGACTATATGTGGTAGTATAGATAAGAAACTGATAATGAGTGTTGCTTCTGGGAAGGAGTTCTGGAGAGACACCAGATTGATAAAGATTGGGGTGGGGTGGTAAGAAGATAAACATATTTTGCTGAATTCCCTCTCCTACCTTTCATATTTGGAACTATGTACATGTTTCACATAATCACAGTTAATATTTTAAAGGACTTGGGTGAAAATTTTTAATGGGGATTAAGAATTTAACATCTATATATTCAGTTGTGCTTCCCCCTGCAGGAGGCCGTTTCTAAATGAGATCCTATGCAAACCCACAGATATCAGAATAGCATTTCACCATCCAGTTGCAAAAAACACTGTTAGGGTGTGCAATATTTATGAATAAATGCCCTTTGTACTATAAAATAGTATAATATTTTAATATTGTTATCATCTTTGATTTATTATTTAACTAGTTCAAATTAGGAACAAATTTTGTGAGAGCCAGAACCCCGATTCTTCATTTTTAAACAATGCTTAACTGGTTTCAGAGCTTGGCATTCAACATTCAGTAACATTTATATATATAATATAGAATCACAGAATTTCACAACTGAATAATACTTCAGATATTAGGTCTTCATATTAGTCTAATATGCTTCCTTCATTTTGCAAAGGAAGAAATGAATATTTGAATAGTGTAAATATGTCTAAAGATACACACAAGTTAGTAGCCAAGTGGGATTGAATCTTTCCAGATCCAGTCTTTACTCTATATGCTGTACTGAATCAACCCACTCCTGGTTCCACTATCATAAAACAAGGGAGACTAGTTAAAAGACAAGAAGAGCAGACTATCTTCACAGGGTTTCACTCAAAATGAATCTTTAAGCCTGAGCAAGAGTGAGACCCTATCTTTACAGAAAAAACAGAAAAATTAGCAAGGCATGGTGGCAGGTGCCTGTAGTCCCAACTACTTGGGATGCTGAGGCAAGAAGATCGCTGGAGCCTAGGAGTTCGAGGTTGCAGTGAGCTATGATGATGCCACTGCACTCTACCCTGGAGACAGAGAGAAACCCCGTCTCAAAAAAACAAACAAAAAAAAATCTTTAAAAAAATTGTATTTGTTATACTGTTTTTTGTTTGTTTTTTTTTAAAGAGTCAGGGTTATCACTCTGTCACCCAGACTGGAGTGCAGTGGCACGATCATAGCTCACTGAAGTTTCCAACTCCTGGGCTGAAGCGATCCTCCTGCCTCACCCTCCTGAGTAGCTAGGACTACAGGCACATACCACCATGCCTTACTAATTTTTTTTTTTAATTTTTTGTAGGTATTAGGTCTCACTACCTTGCCCAGGCTGGTCTTAAACTCCTGGTCCCAAGCGATCCTCCCACTTTGCACTGAGATTACAGTTGTGAGCTATCATGCCTGGCCTGGTATATTGACACATTATTTACTACACCCTCAAAAGTGTTGTAAACTACATTCAAACCAGTGGTGCATTCCACTTTAGGTCATGATGGAGTAATAGAGACCACATTTATGCTTTGCCACAACCACCAAAAAACTGAAAATATATAAAATAATTGTTTTTAGAAATTGAACAATAGGCAGCACCAAAGTGTGATGCCTGAGGGAAGGGATACAAATGAAGTGAGTCCTATGACTGCCCTGGCTTTCTGCCTTTAGGACTTTCTGCCTTCTAGAAATAGTCGAGGCCATAAAGCACAGAGGGAAATCCAAAGCAAAGCACAGAGGTCTTGCTAAGTTGGAGGGTCAGAGGTTAGAATTAGGAACGCTTAGGCAGTTGAAGGTGGCAGGGCAGAGTACCCAAAAGGAGCTACTCAGTAAAAGAACTCCACAAATCTCAAATAACTATCCACTAGACACAAACGAACACTTTCTAAAGGAAAAGAATAAAATCCAAATGCATAATGGGAAAACGTTAACAATGTCCATAATTCAATTTTCTTAAATACCAGAAATGTAAAAAGGTAGAAGAATGTAAAACATAACCAGAAGAAAAATTAATCAATAAAAAGATAGCTGGCTAGGCACAGTGGCTCATGCCTGTAATCCTAGCACTTTGGGAGGCCAAGACAGGAGGATCACTTGAAGCCAGGAGTTCAAGACCAGCCTGGGCAACACAGCAAGACTCTATCTCTACAAAAAATTTAAAAATTAGCTGGGTGTGATGGTATATGCCTACAGTCTTGGCTACTCAGGAGGCTAAGGCAAGGGAATCACTTGAGCCCAGCAGTTTGAGGCTGCAATGAGATACAATCATGCCACTGTATCCCAGCCTGGATGACAGAGCAAGATCTTGTCTCAAAAAAAAAAAGAAAAAAAAAATAGCCAAATGGCTAAATGATAAAATCAGCAAATAAGGAAATTAAAAGCTATAGCCATGTTCAAGTGTTTTTAAAATATATATTAAAGAAACAGCAGACAGAAGAGCCAAAAAGAACTTCTAGAAATGAAAAATATCTGAAATAAAAATTCTCTGGATAAATTAAACACAAAACAAATAATACAGAAGAAAATATCACTAAATTTGAAGATATAGCAATAGAATCTATAGAAATTGAAGGAGAGATAAAAGATAGAATAAAAATAAACAGAGCGTCACTAGCCTAAGGGACAGTATAAAGCAGTCTACATATATATAATTGAAGTCACAGGTGAGGAAAGAAGGATGGTCAGAAAAAAATATCTAAGTAATGGCAGAACATTTTCCAAATTTGATAAACCTATAAACCCATATAGCGAAAAAGCTCAATGAATCCAAACTAGGATAAACACAAAGAAACTGGCATATAGCTGATACTCAAGAAGAACTTATGAAATGAATGAATGGCCAAATTTTAGAATATTCAGTGGCATAACCTTCCTTAATTAATATCATGGTAGAGGCCATAGTAAGCTGGGCCACTGGCCAACACATATTCACCAATGTGTCAAGTATCCTCCAAGACGGCCCCGAGGATCCCTGCCTCCTGGCATGCTCGTTTTATAGTCTTCTCCCACACAGTTTCAGATTTGGCCCATGTGACCAATAGAATACAGCAGAAGAGAAGGTATGTCACTTCTGAGATTAGGTTGCAAAGACTGTGGCTTCTGTACTGGGCTCCTCTCTCTTGGGTCACCGTCTCTGGGGAAATCCAGCCACTTGAGGACGACACTCAAGCAGCCTATGGAGAGGCCAATGCGGCAAGGAACTGAGACCCCTGGAACAGCCAGCAATGAAATGGGACCTCCTGCCAACAACCATGGGATGGAGTGAACTTGAAAGCTGATCCTCCATCCTCAGTCAAGCATTCAGGTGACTGCAGCCCCAGCCAATAGATGAACTGCAACCTCATGAGAGATCCTGAGGTAGTGCCACCCAGTTAAGCAGCTCCCAAATTTCTGAACCTTAGAAACTGTATAAGATAATAAATGTTCACTGTTTTCAGCTGCTAAGTTTTGGGGTCATTTGTTTCACAGCAATAGATCATTGATACAATTAACTAACCTTGTCATCCTATTAATGTGGCAACTGGAATCTATTAATAACTTTTGAACAAAATAACCATGCCATCAGAGAATTTTAAGAGCTCAATTTTACAAAATCTTCTTGCTCCTGAGAGCCTTTAAAACATAAGATGTGTTCTTATGACCTACTATGCCTCTTTTTCTTTGCTAATCATATGTAGCTATTGTGGGGCACAGATGTGATGTTATGGTTGTGTGGAGCAGTATTCACCTCTCCAAAAGGAGAGAAGAGATATTCTCATGAACTTTGAGAAAAAAAATCTTCCTGCTGACATTAAATTAATTTTTATTCTACTTTAACTTTTCAGGAAATTAAATTCTAGGATAGAGGAAATATCATAACCCAAAAGAGAAAACAATTAGAGAATTTTTGGATTGTCACAAGTACCAAGATGCCAATGAGCATATATCATAGCCCATAGCCCATACATAAAAGGCCAGACCTCAGAAGGAATTGGTTGAGATTTTTCTGAATTCAGCAAAGTACCTAGAGTGGTACCTCATTCCAAAAAGTCATGCAAAGAACATTCATCAATGAGAATTGCTGGCTTATCCTGAAGAAGCTACAGGGAACTTGCCACAATGGCCAGGGAGATAACAGAAATGCAAACTGGAGAAGACTGCAATTCTTTTTCCATCAAAGAGGTTTTATAAGTTAGGACATACCTATGAAATATTTGCAACTCAACAAGAAGGAAATGGAACGAAGTGGAATTAACGCCCTGTGAAATTGATTAGCTTAAGTCACCTGTCAATCACAGCCCCACAGCAAACCTAGCAACGAAGTATAATCAATGGTCTGACGGCACACTGTGAGGCTGGGAGAAGGGAGTCATTAGACGAGGTACTACTTAGGAGTATCAACACAGCCCCAAAGCAACTCTGTTCAGTTGACTGCAGAGTATAATTCTGAGCTCATTCTCTAGCCCTGTGGTATACCCAAGCTCATGGCAACTCAAGGAGGAAGCACATTTTGTTGACTCTGGAGATGACCCTGGCAGAATGTCCAGTCTCATCCCTGAGCAGATCTAACTGACAGAAGCAGAGTGGAGAATTCCCATTAGGGGTTGGTTGTATTTCTCCCCTTCCCCTACCCACCCATCTTCTGCTGGCATGGAAACATTATTTTGTCAATTTCCAGATTTATGTACAGTGATAGTCTTCCATTCACTATTACTTTAAGAAGATGGGAACAGGAGGAGTTTGTGAGGCAAGGGGATGTGTATGTGTATTTCTTATACCTGGAAGATCAACTAGCCAGCATTTGCAACAAATGTATGCCCGCTACAACCGCAATGTTATCTTTGAGAGCACCGGAAATGGAGAATGATTTAAAAACCAGAGAAAGATGCATGGCAATAAGATAATGTATTCCATGACAAGGACCAAGACAGCGAATTCAGAGCACAGCCATTGGGGAGAGAGGGAGAAAACATGTGGAAACCACATGCTGGCCTGTCAGTGCTCATGTGCCTCAGAAGTGGGGAAGAAAACAACACTTTACCTGAGGGTTAAAAACAACACTGAGGCAAAGTACCTTCAAACAGGATTTGTGTGGAAAAGACACACTCATCATTCAGGCAGATGGTTTCTAGGCCAAGTTACTTCCACAGCATATCACTGCCCACTGGGCTTATGACTCCTGTTGCTTAAGCTAAAATAAATAAATAAATAATAAATTTCTATGTGCTTTATGCATTCAATCTCACAGGTATTATTTCCATTTTGTAGACAAATAGGCCTGGATAGTTAAAAGATACCATTCCTGAGATCACAGAGACAAATGTCAGGGTCAGGATTTAAACTCAGGATAGTCTGACTTCATATCACCTGTTACTTCTTCCCTCTTATATGTATAGAATGTTTTTCCTCTTGAACTAATGCAGAGTCAAGGATGCCTAGAAATTGGTTACATTTGTTCACTGAACATTCATAGCAGTTTTATTCATAATATCAAATAATTAAACTAACCCAAAGGTCCATCAACAAGTGAATAAATAAACCACAGTATATCTAGCATAACAAAATAGAATACTACTCAGCAGTAAAAAGGCATAAATTACCAATACAAGAACAACATGGATGATTCACAAAAACATCATGGTGAGCAAAAGAAGCCAAAGTGTTTGTACCAGTTTACATGTACACCAAGAATCCATGCTCTGTGATTCCATAGATGTGAGACTCTGGAAAAGACAAATGTGACCTATAGTGAGAGAAAGCAACTCAGTGTTTGTCTCGGGTGGGGTCACAGGGGATACAGTGACTGGGAAAGGGCACAGGGAACTTTCTGGAGTCATGGAAATGTTCTATATCTTGACTGCATAGATACATATAAATCTATGCAATCAGATTTTTACATCTGGGGTTACCCTGTTCTTCTAAGATGAACTGGGGCTAGGCTGTATCCCTCAGGGTGACCACAAATTGTACTCCCCTCACTCTAAATCAGTGTCAAGAACATGGGGTTCTAAATAGAGGAAGAAAATCAAACGTCACTTGATAAGGCTATATATGTTTATATATTTGTTAGGTTCATTAATCTATAGATTTTAAACGGGTGCATTTTATTACATGTAAATTATACTTCAAGAAAGTGATTTTTTTTTGAGACAGGGTCTTGCTCTGTTGCCCAAGCTAGAGTGCAGTGGCATCACCATAGCTCGCTGCAACCTCAAAGTCCCTGGCTCAAGTGATCCTCCTGGGACTACAAGCGTGTGCTACCACGCCTGGCTAATTTTTCTACTTTTTTGTAGAGACAGAGTCTTTCACAGGCTGGTCTCAAACTCCTGGTCTCAGGCAATCCTCCTGCCTTGGCCTCCCAAAGTGCTAGGATTATAGGTATGGCCACCATTCCCAGTCTAAAGTGTTTTTTTTTTTTTTAAAGAAATCTCTTTGTTTCTCTCTCATACATGCATACACATAGAACATTGGCAGTTATGCTACAACCTTCTATGGTTATTCAGTCCAGTGATTGGGACTGCCAAATAAGTGTTTCCCTGTACAAATGCAGCCAAAGATTCATTTAATCACCGGTCATCCTCCTATACTCCAGCTGAATGAAGATGAAATGGTACAAGCCTCTACACTTAATTAATTTCAACAAAGTGTTTCTATTATTAATAAATGATGTAAAACTACACTCAAGAGTTTTGTCTCTCCCTTATAAAGTATGCAAAACATTTTCTGCCTCTCATACTAAGTTCCTGTCTGTTGTCTTTTCACCCCATCTACAAATCTAGTATTCTGAGTCACAATTTTACACTGTAACCAAATCCAAGAAGCTGTCATTTTTTATTTAACATCCATGGGCTGCAGTCATGAAAAATTTACCCACTGTAATATGGCTGCATTCCTTCCATAGTCAGACTCCTATGATATAATGCAATATTCTTAAGGACATGTTAATGCTGAGGCACATTAAAGAAAAGTGTCATAAAATAATTCTAGAAATATGTAACATTTAACTCTCCTTAGTAAAAAAAAAAAATTTAAACTATGCAAAACCAGAGCCAACAGTTAAACACTGGCTAAAGATTAAATAATTTTAAGGACATCTTATAGTTTTTTTAGCACTACACTCTATCAAGAATACTATATATGAAAATTATAGGTCTCTAATTTGTATATATTGCTAATCACCCAATATTGCTGCTTTCTTTTGGAATTCTTTCATGTCATATAATTCTAATGTACTAGTTTTTATTATTATCTAAATACTGTCTAACAAAAGACAAAAGCTCTATCAAGAACATTTGATTTTCTTTCATCTCAGCATCCCATGTTCTTGACACTGATTTACAGTGAGGGAATACAATTTGTAGTTACCTTGAGGGATATAGCCTAGCCCCAGATCATCTTAGAAGAACAAGGTAACCCCAAAGCAAATATAGGGCTTGAACTCTGCTCTGGGGTAGGGCAGAGACCAACTCCAGCATGAAGAATTAATAAATTTGGCCATGTATCCTCAGTCTTAGTCCCCAACGAAAATATCTTCATAGGGCTCCGACCAGAGGCATCAAAAGCTAGATTGAGTATCCCAGACCTATTCTACCAAGTACCAAGATTCCTCAGGCTCTACACCAAATCAAATAGACCTTATAAGCAGGTACCTGTTGAAAGGTATATTTAGTATTGATACTCACTGCTCAGTCATTTACAGTCTAATGGTACCTCTACTAGATCAATAAAAATTATTAAGGAGCTCAAATCAATGCTTATACTTGGATAGCTCACCAAAAATGTATAATTTTAAAACATAATGTATATTCATTA
Organism: Lepilemur ruficaudatus; assembly: GCA_963574885.1. Classification (NCBI taxonomy): domain Eukaryota; kingdom Metazoa; phylum Chordata; class Mammalia; order Primates; family Lepilemuridae; genus Lepilemur; species Lepilemur ruficaudatus. The sequence continues at coordinate 3,185 of CAUYRT010057803.1, read as the reverse complement.
AAATTACAATATAAACACCACAGAGCTAACAAAGAACTGAGCAGAAGAGCAGAAAGATAAAGATTTCTGGCTTGGAAAAAGAATGTATAAACCCTATAAACGACTGTTAGCTTCACTCTGTTAGGAAAACAAATACATCCTCAATTAAATAGTTTCATCCACATTGAAATTGTCAAGGGTTTTATATACCCAGGAATTTAATATGTTGTTCTATTGCCCACAGAGATTCACAAAATTTTAGGACTAAAGAAGAACTCAAATATCACTTCATGTGGTTCTCTTAATCTGATTTCCTCAATAAGGAAAATGAACAATTTTTGCTCAAAAATCATATATCTAATTAACAGGCAAGGGAAGAACTCAATTCTCGTTACCAGTCCGTAGTGTACAGTTCTAGCTAATCACCAAATGCAATCCTGACTAATATAGTACAAGCGCCCACAATAACATTAAGCCAATCTGTAATTATATCTAGGTGAGGCTCTGAGCAAAATTGTTACGTAGACAAAATTTGTCACTGGTTCTTCAAAGCCTCTTCTCTGCCCTTTGTTCTTCACTCTGCGATGTTTCCTGTTTTTCCTACTTCACCAGACATTCAGTGAAGTGTTTAGGGAAATGGCCAGACTTACATGTCAGCCTATCTATCCACCTCTCTATTAAACCGTGGTCTTAGGGAAAGATTGAAAAATGCATTCATTGTTAGCTGAGCATGGACCCTTCTCTAAGGATCTATGTTTTAACAGTAGGCAAAGAAATAATCAGTTGATTCTGGCATCTCAGGGTGTTGACCAAGTATGGAGTAGGGTGAGCAGAGAAACCTTCCAGCCCAGTATCATACCTCTAAATAATACGGCAAGCCCAGCCTATTCCACACCATTTAAAGATAGATTTTTTGATTTAACAGCATCACGAATCACCAGTTTTAAAGCTTGAAGTCATGCCGGTTGGCTAGTTTTCACAGAAGGCAGCTTTACTGACATTAACAGTACTATTTCTTACCACCTATTCATCTGTCAAACCATCTGAGCAGTAGCTGGGAGGCAGTGTGCCAGGAAGGCTCCCGGCAGATGGATATGGCTGGAAGCATTCAGCAGATCGGTTTTGGTGGTGAAGACAAAACTGCCATTTGGGAATCTAAACTCCTCTGCCTAAATACCACCTACCAATCTAGCCTTATTATAGTTTAATGTTTTCCAATAAGGCCATTTTTTCTCATTGGCCCATAAACATGGTTTCTCACCCCCATGTCAGTCATGATGTTCTCCTTACCTATGATGCCTTCCATATTCACATCCAAATCCTACCAATCCTTTAGGGCTTAAGTCCCACATTCTTCATGAAGACTTCACCTGATTTTGCAACTGTCAGTGCTAATAACAGCTCTCTAAACACCATGTCTGAAAACTCTTATAGTGTTTCCTCCAAATTCTAATATCTCTAATTATTTACCACATGATTATTGTCTATCATTCAGTATGGCTTTCTGTATATTCATCCTGTTATGTCAAAAGATACTAAGTTTCATGAAGGCAAGCATCAGGTCCTTTTTATTCATCTGCTCATTCAACTAAGCTTTAGTAAATGTCTACTGCTGCCAGGCCCTGTGCTAGCTACCAGGAATATGAAAATAAGAATAGTCCCATTTTCAAAGGACTTAGATTCTATCCTTTTTTGTTTTTAAGTCTATCTTAATTCTTTTGTATTCATTGCAGTGCCTAGTATAATGATAAAACATGATTAATCAAACATTTGCCAATTAATTGAACATCTTCAAGTTTAAAAATAAATAACAACTATATTTTGTAGTTCAAATCCCTTTTCAAAAGAAGAGCTATGTGGTTATATGCTTTTTATAGTTAAGACATTTGCAAAACAAAAAAATATGCTTGATTTGCTGAGAAAGATAAATAACTGTAGAAATTATAGTTTTCAATGCTTTTCTTTAAAGATTGGAGATCACTGATTTTACAAAACACAATTGTAAATGATTACATCGTACCTCAAACCTCCACACTTCTATATTTAACAAGCCGAAACTTCTCAATTTCTTTTGCTCACAATCAAATAAGATCTGCATTTTAATCCCCAAAATGTTTAGTGCAATGAGGGGTATGATCAATAAATCTTAAGATCTGTGATAAACATTTTCTCTACAGTTGTTCAGTGAAAAGGTATTTTCTAGTGATGAGATACCACAGATAATATTTTTCCATTTTCAAAGACTTAATCCTCACTACATTCCTGAAAAAAAGAGGTAAATGATATTATTGACATTTTACAGAAGTAGATAGTAAATTCTTTTAAAAATTTTCTTAGGGGCAGAGAGCCATAATATTAGAGTTGTGACTACAATTCATTTTGAAATTGTAGCCAAAGCAGCTTAAAATCTCATTTCCCTTCAAAAGTATAAAAAATGTCATTAGGGTTTATCTATAATACATTACTGTGATTTCATTATTCCTCATTCAAGCTACAATTCTTAAAAGACAAGACTGTTTTAGTTCATTTCATCAATCACAAGAATTCTACATACCTATTTAAATAACTTGGTGTTCAAGAATCAACTCTAACTGCAATGTACTCTCCCTGCAAACAACACTGTTAATGACTAATCAAGCTTCCATGCCCTACTTGTATAAGGAGTGAACCTCCATCATTTGTATCAGTAGCAAAGCTAATACAAAAAATGATCTCTAACATTATTTTGCTCTATAAAAAAAAAACAAAAAGAATGAAACATTAAAATGTACCCATGTTCCCTAAATTTTATTTGAGAGTGTAATGACATCAATGCAAAGGTTTAATGGGCTTATACTGCAGCAAAACATCTGAGAAGTCTTGACAGAATTCTACCTACTGCCCCAGCATTAAAAAATAAAAATAAAAAACTAGCAAAAAATTACAGTGGAGTTATTTTAACTGATTTCTAAGGACAAACCTGGGTGTATTCAGTAATCATTCACTTACAATAATTTGGATGTTCTACCTTTCTACAGGCTAATTAGATCCATGATCTACCTGAGCTGCTGGTAAAATATGGGAAAATCTGAACATTTATGCTACCTAAGTAGAAGGCAAATGTTAAAACTGTTCACTTGGCAGGGCACGGTGGCTCACGCCTATAATCCTAGCACTCTGGGAGGCTGAGGTGGGTGGATCACTCAAGGTCAGGAGTTCGAAACCAG
>CAUYRT010057802.1:0-31025 GCA_963574885.1 Lepilemur ruficaudatus | reverse complement strand
TTTTTTTAAGTTGTTTGTCTCCTTGAGTTGTAAGAGCTCTTTAAGCATTTTAGATGCAAGTTCCTTATCAGAAACATAATTTTAAAACACATTTCTCCAGTCTCTGCCATGTAGTCTTGACTTTCTTAATGATGTCTTTTGGAGCACAAAGTTGTTACTTCTGATGAAGTCTAAATTATACATTTTTCTCTTACGGATGGTGCCTTTGTTTTTGTACCTAAGCACTCTTTGCTCAGCCCAAGTTCGTGAGGAATTGCATGTTGAGTAAGTTTCTGCCGTTTGTGTGCAGTAAGGTATATATTAATCTATGTGGGTGTGTCTGCATGTGGACACAGAATCCTTCCGGTGTTAGTTATTGAAAAGCCCATCTTTTCCCCACTGAACTGAACTTGCCCCTGGGTGGAAAATCTGCGGGTCTAGTAGGTGGGGTCTGCGGCGTCTGGACGCTCAGCTCTGCTCCACAGATCTGAACCAGTTATGCCGAGCTCCACGGCCCGATTTACTGAAGCCTTAGAGCAACGTCAACATAAGGCAGAGTAAGTCTTCCAACCTTGTTCTTCGAAATAGTTTTGGTTATTTTCTGTCCTTTGCATTTCCTTATAAATTTTGGGATCAGCTTGTCGGTTTCTGTGGTAAAGTGTGACAGGCACTGCAGAGACTCACGGGCAGGGCTCTGCGAGAGGCCAGGGGACCAGCACACGTCTCCGGGACAGAGCTCGGAGCCAGGGGGTCTTCTTCCCAGTGGAGCCGGCAGCAGAGGAGCCCGTTTCCATCTGTCCCTGATGGCTCCAGCTGCCCCTTCCCAAATACACAGAGACTGTCCATTCCCAGGAGCGCCTCAGGCACGGGATGCAGGTACCCGAGCCCACCAAGCACCCGCTCAGCTCTCTCATCCCGGGAGGGTCCACGTCATGCCCCAGGTGGGCCCCGTGCCCAGAGGCTGCCGCTCGGGGTGCGGCTGGTCTCCCGCTCCCGGCCCTTCCACAGGGCGGCTGCAGCGTGTGAGCTCGGTGCTGGCGGGGGCTGGCGGGGTCAGCGACGACGGCGCGAAGTGGCCGTGCTGCCTGGTGTCCTGAACGGGCTCCAGCTACTCTGCACGTCTCCGAGCCTTGTGTCACGGGACACACAGAAGCTGAGGACATCGCCCAGGTCCCCTCAGTGTGTGGGTGGAGCCGGCCGGCAGGATCACGCCAAGATGGCCCGGGCAGATGGGAGTCCACTGGCTGTGCAGGCTGGACTTGGGTCTGCAGGGACCTCCGAGGACCCTTCCAGATCCCCCAGCCCGACCACACACAGTCTGAGGCTCCGCTTCCCGGGCGCTCAGAGAGAGAGGAGGGCGGGAACCGGTGTCCTGAGCCTTCTCCAGCAGGAAACAACAGGGCATCTTAGAAATTCTGGAATTACGGATACACCTGGGGGGTCAGGGAGGGCATGCAGGGCTCCTGGGCTGGGGTGCTCCAGAGGAAACAGCAGGGTGAAGCCAATGTCCTGGGGTCTTTGTGCTCCAAACTGAAGCAGCTTGAGCCAAGGCCGGGCTCCTCAATGACTCCCTCGGTGTCTGAAGGCAAGTGGGGCAGATGGGCCTCCTGGGAAGCCCTGTTGGCTTCTGGGGAAGATGAAGCTGAAGCCTGTCCTCATCCTCCAGGGACACTCCAGCTGTGTGGGGAGTTAGAGCTGAGGTTTCCGAACTCCCGCTGCCCTGGGGCACCGTCCCCGGCGTGCACGGCTCTGGGTACAGCGCGGTGGGGGGCGTTTGCCCAGCACACCCTGCTCCACCGCTGCCTGGTGCAAAACGCAGTGGCCCTCAGTCGTCTTACGTCCTGCTGTCGGTGGTCTCCTCCTCTGCACTCGGTGAAGAAGGCTCAGCCCAGACGCCGGCCGCAGCATCTGCACGGCCAGCTGGAGAAGCTAAACCGATAATTACCTCCACGCACCGTGGTGAGCCGCTATTACAGCAGATTAATCACCTCCGAAGCGTGTGCTGAGTGACATTGAAACCGCGGAGAGCGCGTGGGCCGGAAATCTGAGACAAGAACACGCCTCCCCGGCCTCGCTGCCCCATGCGTGGGATTAGGGAGGATGCGCAAGGAGATACACGGCATTGCCTTGGGCCGGGGGCATTTCGGTTCGCTGCGTGGCGGCAGCTGCGTGGCCTGGAGGTCGAGGCTGCAGCCGGGCCACCAGCCCCGCGTGGCTGCGCAGAGCCGGCAGCAGGGGCAGAGACGCAGGACCAGCCCCGCACAGGAAGACCTGGGGACACACGCTCGTCCCTGGTTACGGACTAACCCGTAACTCCTGAAACAGGTGGTTCTGTCGTTATCTCCCCGTGGACACGGCTCACCTCCCGGGTGCTGACAGCCTCTCCGCACCTGGTTTTTCTCCCACAAGCTGCTCAACTGGCCGGGCGGCCCATTCTTGGTGGGGCAGCGGGAGAGGGAGAACTCATGGGCTCCGCAGGGACCCTGCCCGGGCCTGGGTCTCCAGACTCCAGGGGAAGATGCTGCACTCTGGGGCCACAAATCCCAGAGAAAACACCCGGGGCTCTGGGCAGGGTGGAGGGTGACGATGAGAATGTGTCTTGCAGCGGCTCGGGAAGGTGGGGACCAAAGGCTGCTGTCCCTCCCCTGAGACCCCATCTGTAGGAGCGCAGCCCCCACTCCTTGTCTGTGCCCAGGACTCACTGAAGTGACGCCTGCCAGTGGCTCTTACCCGTACATTCCCTGGGGAGGGGGACGTCTCTGACCATCCTCCCCCCAATTAAGCCACTTCCCTCCAGCCACGTGGAACGAGGGCCTCAGTCCACGGTCACTGGCCGGCCATGAGCACGGGCACATTCCCGGTGGAAGAGCTGCTGGCCGTGAAGGAACTTGGGCTGCAGAGAAGCCCACCCGTACCCGGGACAGGCACCACCGTGGCTCCCTGGCAGTGGGCACCGGGCGTTTGCTTCTCGGGTCTGAGAGCGAGAGGGCACCAAGGGCATCGTGGGGTTTACTCGGCGCTGAGCACAAGGCTGTCAAAGTTACCACTAAGAACGGAAACCACACAACAAACCATCTAAATTACATGAAAAATAAGATTTCCATGACCTCAGACTGAGGCTGCACCGGGGGCAGAGGCAGCCATGTTTGCTCAGGGATCCAGGGGCAGACGCTTCCCACGCTGTCTTCCCAGCGCCTCGGCCCGTCCCAGCCCCTTCTCTGGGGCTCGGTGAGTGACTGGTGCAGCCCAGATAGCGACGTTCTCACCGGTGGGGGCACTTCATGCATCCCTTTCAAACGTGGCCTTTGCTGTTGGTACTTAGGACATAGCAGGGGTGTCAACGGCATCTAGAGAAAATAAGGCATTTACATGGCCTTACTAAAGCTACTCGTTCTCTGTGCCTCAGTTTCCTCCTCTGTAAAAAGGGGGAGACACTGGCTGCCGTGGACCGAACGTTTGTGTCCCCCGAGCAAAAGAATTCGTTTGCTGAAGTCCTGACCCTCAATATTTGGAGGCGGGGCCTCTCGGAGGTGTTTGGGGTTAGACGAGGTCGTGGGGTCCCTCTCAGCGGAATCTGTTTTTATAAGAGAGAATGAGACGTGAGGTCTCTCCCTCCAGCGCATCAACCCGGGAGGGACCACGTGAGGACATAGGAAGGTGGCCCTCACCAAACGCCTTGATCTCGGACTCACAGCTTCCGGAACTGTGAGAAGTGAACGTCTGCTGTTTGAGCGGCCCCGGTCCGCGGTATTTCACTCCGGCAGCCCAGACGAGCGCGCACTACAGCCCGACCCTACAGGTGACGAGGCTGAAATGAGTGAATCCCGAGCCAAGAAACGGTGAAGTGAGGTGGCTCTTTCTGGGCTGCTTATTTCAGCAGATGAGCTGAGGTCGCTTGCCCAAGGTCGCACGGCTACTGGGGGGCAAGGCTGGGATCTAAATTTGGGTCTGTCTGGCTCCAAGATCTGGGTCTTCCCGCTGAATGACGTGACCTCTCTTTAATGACACGATTTCCTAACTACGTCATCAAACCTGTTTACGGAGACGTCGTCAGTGACCAAACCTCCCCTCCCAGAATGGCGGGGACCGAATCCCCCAGTGAAGGGACTCGTTCACGGCTGTCCGTGCTCCCTACCGTGTGCGCGCGCGGGGGTTTCTGTTTTTACTGTCATTTCCCTCCCTCGCTGCCTTTTACAGCCTGACGTGATTAGCGCCCGGCAAGGTAGCGCTCGTTAGAGAGGCTGCGCCCGGGAGGCTGTCTGGAATACCAAGCATCTGAAACAAAGTGAATGAGTCCTTCAGAACTTCTCTTCAAATCAGCGGAGCCTGGCCTCATTCATTATTAACCGCGCTGTGACCTACATAAATCACAGGATCACACCTCACTTAAACACCGCCGTCACCCACGGCGCCCACGCGGCCCTCCACGTGGTTTGGGCGTGAAGGAAAGAGACGCTGTCTTTCAGGCGCAATCACGGCCCGGTGACTGCAGGAACCAACAGGCCCGCCCTGAACCAGCACGGTGCCGGCGCCGTGGGGACCACAGCCCACCTGGACGGGAACAATTGGTCGGAACACGTGTGACAGGGAGGTTAACGATGACTCTTCCTCAATAAATATGATTTCTTCTTAGGCAGTGTCCAATCTGCGGCTGTTAAAACTTCATCAGGAAGGTTATTGTTGAACGTTTGCCAAAGAGCTCTGTTTTGCCAAGAGTTAAATGACACCAATTAGAATAAATTGCACTTTTATTAGAATAAATGCCGTCCTTGCTGATGAATTCAAACATTCTTTCTGGCTCTGGGTCTGTGTCCAATCGGGAGACTCCAGCGCCCTCCCCCGCACCTCCCGGCAACCACGGGCCTGGTGGTCAGGCTCAGGACCCGGTAAACAGAGAGTCGGTACCACCGGTGGCACTGCCAGCGTCTGTGTTTCTAACCTTCCCTCCGCCATCCACAGAACAGCCACGGAAGGCAGGGAGCGCAGCCCTGGCCACCTGTCAGTCCCTCTTGTGAACTTTCTGTTTCCTGCTCCTCCTCCCACGGCTCGGCCTCTGCGGCCAGCAGCTCACTGGAGCCCACGGTGACCCGCTGCCCACTGTCCCGCTGTAGCTCATACATGTCCTCAGCCAACACCCCGGCCGGGACGGTCCTCTCCAGGCCGGGCGAGGGACAGCGGAGATGCTACCGTGGGGATGATGGAAGCGTTCCCGGTCACGGATGCTGTGCACCTCTGCAGAGCCCCCGGAGAGCAGGACAGGCACACCTGGGCAGGGAGGCAGGGGAGAGGAGGGGAGGGTTTGATGCTAAGATTTTTTCTCTTTGGTCTGGTTTCCTTTCCTGAGTTTTAGTGGTTTCAGCATCGCTAGTACCAGCTCCTGGAACCTTCTCTCCCAGGCTGTTCCAGCGCACAGACTGGGGCTGCACAGCACCTTAGAACCCTTTGCTTCACGCTGACAGGACCTAAAATGAAACGAGCTGCACTTGTGGTCCTGCAAGCTTTAAATGAGAGTGAAATCTGCTCCCTTCCCTCCTTCAGCGCCGTGTGGCCGCGGTGGCACCTCTGAGCCACTCTCCGGCCTCAGTTTCCACCTCCGTGCCTGGCTCCGCTGCCATCTCCAAAACCAGGAGCCAGCACTATGAGCAAGCGAGGAGGCTTCATTTTGTTTTCAGATTTTCTCAAAGTTAAGTTAGGAGCCAGATTAAGTCGTAAAAAATGAATAAAAATAATGGACACATTTAATCTCTATAGGATCTTTTTCTAATGAGATTTTTACGGTATGAGGAGTGAATGAAACAGGTCACCCCCTTTGAAGGGTCACGGTAGCTATTTTTGGTCTCAAAAATAAAAAACCTCAGACATCTTGGCTTGCAGGACTTTGTTTACTTAAAAATAAAATCTATCTGTTTTTCCTCCCTGATCCATGGAGGCCAACAAAGTCTTCCAGAAACTTCATCCCGTAATCAGGCAAAGCAGCCACCAGCCTCCCAGTGCCAAACCCAAGCACTAGACCGACGGTCAAAATGCCACAGGTGGCGCGGCTGTGCCCCGTCTGGCCTGAAGGCTGCGTCCTGCTAACAGTGAGGTTGTCACACAGCCAGACACCTGGAACACGGAGGGAAGGTTCACTCCAGATGGGCCCAGGTGAGACGGGAGGTGCCCTTGTTTTGGAACATCAGGACCAAGCTAATCAGTGGTGTGCTGCCCTCTGGGCTCTGAGAGGGAGGAGAGGAGAAAAGAGCCCAGGGGTCCCACGGGAGGATGTGGGGCGGAAACAATTTCTGGAAAGCGCAAAGGAACCCGGGTAAAACATAAGAAAATGTACTTCGGTTTCCTAATTCTTAGTAAATATTTTAACCTGTCTTAAAAGCTCCTCGAATCACAGTGCGACTTCCCTACCTGAGCCACAGAGAACGTCTTTGGTTTTCCTCTCAACTTCCGGGCCATAAAGCGGTGCGCGTGCTAACCGCGCAAGAGCCGTGGCGATGAACCGACGGGCCTGTTGAAATATCACAGTGAAAATGTCACAGCCTATGGGAGCGTGTTATCGCCTCTAAATGGGGGTGATGAGGCAGGTGCTGTCATCTCCCTTGTTTAGGGAGTGCTCATTTGCATACTTCTCAAATTTCATGTAATAACAAGCTGGGTTTGTATTTGATTTACACCAGCTAAAGGGAACAAGGACAGTCTTAAGTGGCCCAGGGCCAGTAACTCGCTGATTGATGCAGCCCCTCGCGTGTCTGGCCCTGAGCGCCGCCCTCAGACTAATGGCTCGGTGGACGCAGCCTGAATATTCATTATGGGAGCATCCTTCAGCCGCCGCGCTGCGAGATGGATAGTTTTCCAACACAGGCAAGCGGGCTCTAGGTAGGAGAGCCGCCCGCTTCTCCTGTTCAGCAGGCACACGTGCTCGCCTGCTGGCTTAGGGCCCCCCTCGCAGATGGCCAGGACATCTCCAGGACAGCCGAGAGCACGTCGGCCCTGTTGTCCTGCGGGCCCGAGGGGCCGTCGTCACCGCTCTGCGTGGAGGCTGAGCCCTCGGGCTGGGGAGTCGGGTCCCTGGCGTGGCCCCGACACCAGCACTTCACTGTGACCGCAGCACCTGCCAGGAGAAAAGGACACCGTTCCAGACACTGTGGGTGCTAGAGTTGAGAGTGAGCCCGAGAGGACTGAGGGAGAGAGAAAATTCACTCCACAGCAGACACGTGGGAGACTCCGGAGGAACCCACACAGTCCACGGGCAGAATGGGGGCCCCTTCAGTGGCTAGAAACGCGAGAAACCCTCACATTATTTTGGAGCTCCCTCGTGGCTGCTGTCTGCAGTTTCTAAGCTGTGCCATAGCTCCGAGGCGGAGGCCGGACCACGGGGCACACAGCTCCGCGGGGTCGGACACATTCGCTTTCTGCCAGCTCGGTCCGCCGGCCTCGGGAGCAGGGATCTTTCTCCACAGCACCTGGGTCACCTGTGTCTAGCTCCATGGCACAGGTATGCCGATGAGAAGGTCCTCGGAAATGAGGTTAAACTCGAATCCGTTTGTTCGTGGACGAAGGATCCTCAGCACTTAACATCGGATGTTCGTGATGGAAAGATAATTTTCACCAGATCCGTAAATTATAATCATTCAGTCAAAATCCTCTAACCACGTGGAGAAAAATACGCTTCTTCGTGGCTGTGAAGCTTGTTATCTGAAGACTCATTTTGCCTATAAAAATATGTAAAATAGGTTTAAAACAATTCTGATAATTTCAGGATGCAGGACACAGGCTCAGCTAAGGGGACAGGAATGACTGAGGTTCGATTTCAGAGGAATTGGGAGGTTTAGAACGTAGACTCTATTTTGATGCCATGATATTGAAAGTTGCTCTTTGGTTTTATATACACATGCTGTCGTAAAAGCAAACAAATGAGTCATTTTAAAACTATGTGTCAACAATCCTGCTAATTTCCCTCCAAAATTAATTTAAGGTAATTAGGTAATATGGAAATAGAAAAAAAGTCTAAATGCATTCTTTATAAAATAAAGATTAATAAAGATTACACTTAAACTTAACGATAAAATATTTAGTTCAATACAGGTGGAGACCTAAAATTATATTCAGGGATTGCAAGATAAAGAGAGAGATCATTTAAAATTACTTCTTTAACTAATACCACACAGACATCTCGGGAAAGTGCCCAGAGACCTGCCTGAGGAGGTTACCGCAGCGACAAGCAGCGTCTCCCACAGCTCCGCCAACTCTGCCCCATCCTTGACTCACGGCGGGAGGCGTTCACATAAACACACTCTCGCGGCCGACCTAGGTTTTTACAGAAACTCTTTTGAAAGTCAAATAAAAACATCTACCGATTTAAAACATTATTTGGGAGGGAGCTAGGTTGGAGAGCTTGGAAATCACGACACATTAGAGCTTCTGAGCGCTGAAGCGGATCACTGAGCTCGGTGGCTCGCCACTTTTTGAGGGAAAAACACCAGCGGGGTTGAGCTGTTTTTCAAAAAATGAACTTAATAAACAAGTTTCACGACCTCTGCTTCCAGTCCGCACTCTGCAGACCTGGAGAGCCAGGGTGCCTTCCTGAAGCTTGCGCATAACGTATAGAAATGCAGTGTATGGACCTGGAGGGATTTTTGACGTAACTAAAACAATGTGGCTTTCGTCCAAAGTTCACTGGCCTCAGCATCCTGCGGTTAAGGTCACAGTTTAACCGTCGTGCTGTTCTGAAATGCCCTCAGCGCACCTTCCTCACGCACGCAGGGTGCAAAGTTAACCGTCCGGGATGTCTCCAGTTAACCAGACGTTCGCTCGCTAAAAACACTGATGCGTCAAGTGAAAATGATCATATCAATGGAAGTTACCAAAGCTCACTCCTAAATCACAGGAGGACGGCGTGTGGTATCGCGGGTCTCCCACAGTTCCTGGACCTCTGACTTTAACCTCCTCCTTCCTCCTAAAAATATGCATGAACGTAAAAGTGACATTGTTTGCAAAAAACGTATCATTCACTCCAATTTAGTTATTGTGCGACTCACGTGTGCATTTCAGTCTCCCTTTTTAATAACAAATTGCTGTGACCTGTGATGAAGGACATATTGAGTCTGTGATGGTAAAATGGTGCGTGTGTGTGTGTACATGTGTGTGTTTGCACATGTGCTGATGCGTGCACAAGTGTGCATGAGCGTATGCTTGTGTGTATGTCGAGTCTGCATTCGTGTGTGTGTTTTCATGAAGGAGGGAGTCCGTGCATATGTCTGTGGACATAAGTGTTTTGCACATTTGTATGCATGTGTGTTTACATGCGTGTTCATGTGTGTATGTTAGGTACATTTGTATGTGTTGGTGGGTACTTGTGCATCTGAATGTTTTCATGCATGCGTGTGTGCTGTGTATGTGAGAGTATCTGTGTCCATGTGTGCATTTGGGCACGGGTGCACTCCTGTCTACATGTGTGTATCTTGTGAACGTGGGTCTCCCTGTGTACATAGGTGCACATATGTGTGTGTGTGCGCACTACTGCTGTGAACGACTTCTCCAGAGCCTAATCAGAGCTATGAGGTGCCGGCTGAGAGGTACGAGGTTCTTTTCGGAGTAGTGAACGTGTCCTGAAATTGACCCTGGTGATAGCTGCACATACCTGTGAAGACGCCAAAGCCGCTGACTCATACACTTTGGATTCACGAATGCACGGTATGGAAATTATACCTCAACAAGTCTTTTTAAAAAGAAAGTGTGCATGTGCATGTGGATTTTTTTAAAGGAGGTAATCACAGTACGATGCAAGAATAGGATAATTGCACCAAAATCTGCCTCTGTAGCATCTCCACGTGAATACGGAATGCAGACCTGAGCGTCCCGGCCTTCGTGACTCAAGGGGGAATCATTCTTCCTGTCTGATTCAAGGAAAAATACCACGTCACTGGGGAAGTGTCACTTTTCTGCTGCTGAATTCTAATATGAGTTGTGAGCTATCACACTGGCACGGGCTTCAAGCAGCTTCGCAGAAGAGACGCCTGACAGTTTTGTCAGCTGACCTGTCCCACAAGAGCCCTGTGGCACGAAGCCACCTCCCACTCTCTTTCTGGGCCTGGCGCATCGGGGTCTTTCGGGCACCGGCTGCACGGCCAGGCCTGCGTCTGCAGTGAGAAGCCTCGTGCGGCTGCCGTGGGCCGACGCGCTGGCGGGGGTTGGGCTCAGGGCACAAAGTAGGCACAGAGCCGGTGGCTGCAAGGAAGGGGCCTGGGGCAGGCACGGGCGCTCCCGCGGGGCAGGCCACGCAGGTTCAAGCCAAGGACGTGGGTCTCATGCTGGCCACAAGATTTCACACGAGTGTCTTGAGTGAATTCCCTTCTCTCCCCACCCCCACGGTGGAAACTGTACAAATCTTCAGGGAATCAGGCGGGGGCACAGGGAGGGGGAAGTAGCCACTTTTCAGAAAGTTGCTGTGTGGACATTGTTGCTACATAGATTTTGGAAAGAAAGAAAGGAAGGAAGGGAAGAAGGAAGGAAGGAGGGAAGAAAGTAAGGATGAATGGAAGGAAGGAAGGAAGGAAGGGAGGGAGGAAGGAAGGAGGAAAGAAGGGAAGAAGGAAGGAAGGAGGGAAGGAAGGGAAGAAGGAAGGAGGAAGGGAGGGAGGAAAGAAGGAAGGAAGGAAGGAAAGAGGGAAGGAGGAAGGAAGGAGGAAGGAAGGAAGGAAGGAAGGGAAGAAGGAAGGAGGGAAGGGAAAAAGAAAAGGGAAAGCCGCGTCTGCAAATTCCCCGCATGTGGAAGCTGCAGGATGACAGCCACTGACGTGGGCGGAGCCGTCTGCTCTGCAAGGAGGGGCACTCCCCGAGCCTTAACGACTGACGTTACTCGTCCGCCACAGCAGCCTCTACAGGTCACACGGGTGCTGCCCACTGGGCAGATGGGAGAGGCCCGAGCTGCGGCCCCAGGCTCCAGGGGGTGCGACTCCCTCCTCTCCGAGCTGCTGGGTCACCGGGGCCTCACTCCTGTCTCCTTAGAAGCTTTGCGCATCTCTCTGGGCCCGCGTCTCTCCAAATCTCTTTGCTGCGAGACTCCGCGCACCCGGCAGGTGTGTCAGGCTATTACGCTCACAGTAAATACGGTTGAGATCCAAAGTCATCCTCAAGTGACTTGAGACAAAAGCCTTCTCGGGGACCGGTGTGAGGTTACTGAAGACAGGACTCGTTCCCAGAGCGAGCGTGATCTTTACACCGTCAGTCGGCAGCCTGGGCCCCGGCCTGGGTCTCCACTCTGCGCGGACACCTCGCTCCGCCGTCCTGCCGGGCAACGCTCCCGCCGGGTCTGACTTCCAGGAGTGAAGCCGGAAGCGGGTCGGTGTCCCCACCCCGTGAGGACGGAGCTGGAGCACGCGTGTCTGCTCAGCGTGCTGTGGCAACGTAACAGCCCCATCTGCGACATCATGGGGGAAGCCACAGTGCCGCTGTAAGTAACAGAGAGGCTGGGACCATGACACTCTTGCTAGAACACACAGGGGCCCCGCCACTCGTGCGGCAGGTTTGGGGCGTGGTTAATGGGGATGCCTGGTTAATATGCTTTGTGACGGATAGCTCTCAACAACCTCACCTTTTATCGTGTTCCCTGGCAGCGGGCTGTTAATAGTGGTGGAAACTTAACTTGTTATTTCAAATATTTCAGGCACAAATAAAAGAAGATTTCCAATTAAAAGGGATAATCTCCCTTCAGAAGCAAAGCAGTAAGCAAAGTGAATAATTTAAAAAGCTTCGGGGATATGAAGATTCATTCTATCTCCCCACAAGCAATAAGTCGGCAGCTTTGATTAACAATTTAAAAGCAGAGGAGTCGTGAGGCACGCGTCCTTTGTCCACGGTTTTTTTTTTTTTATCGTTACCACTTTCCTGAAACGTCGTCATTACATAAAACATTATTTCAATTAGTTTCCTACAAACCCCCAAGTCATATCCAATAAGTTTTTACTGATTTAGAGAATTAGAGCTGGGCAACAGGAAGAAAGTGTGCTTGCTGAGAAAACAGCAAATAGCCTCTGGCCTCGAGACGCTTGAAACCGCGTTTGAAGACTTGGCTCCTGTGTTCGCCGTTTAGGACGATGATACGATCTGATTAAACACAGGGGTGTAGAGGAGCGTTAGGAGTGTGATCTAACCCAATCTCGCCGTATAGATTTATCTAATAAATGTGCCTGGGGAGTGTAATTTGGTGCGCATCCCCCAGCGCTAATTCGGAATTAATATATCTGAAATTTCAAAGCCATTATCTAAATGCTTCTCGCTTCGACCCTTCATAAAGAATCCGATAGCCCTAGACACAGCTGAACATAAACTCCGGACTTGAAGGGGATTCTGGAAGACTGAACTGGAGGGAGGAGCTTGTAGGCGAGTTTCCCCTAAGCCTCCCCGTAATTTCTGGGATAACGTCAGTTAACAGGGAGAAGGTGGCTGGCCAAATGCAGTGTCGAGGAAAAGCCCTCACTTCCTCTGCAGAAATTCATTATTTGCACCCAAAGGACTGCTTGGTCTAGTGAAGCTCTGCTGAAATGGTCCCCACGGTTTTTCTTAGCTGTTACCAAGCCTGTCTCTAAGCAGGCTGTGGTTTCCCTCATTAACAGAACACGTCCGTGGTCTAAATAGGTCTTTATAATTTGGGTCCAGTCGGCTCCTTTGGCGGCGGGTTCTGAAGAGCTCTGGGGAGCGAGACACGCACAGACAGCTCCACGGAGGCTCCCCAGCACAGATTAATCGTGAGAGTCTGCACGGATCGGGCGTCCAAAGTGCGCCAGGAACTAGCCCGTGCACGTTCCAGGGTTTTCTCCGTGTGATTCTCACGACAGTCCCGGGTGTTAGATTCAGTGTCACATCCCCATTTTTCCAGACAGCTGGGGACACAGGAGCTCAAGGAACTCTCCAGAGACAATGCAAGGAAGTGCAGAGCTGGGGCTCAGACACACACAGCTGCCACTTTGTCCAAAACAAGCACAGTTTAGCCACAGGTGTCTGAGGACGTGTGTCCCCGGCTCTGGGCTGTGTGCCGTGTGGCGTTATCTCCTGCAGCCCTCCAAAGACGGGGGCGGCCAGTGCCCTCACCAGTCCCACCACACAGAGGAAGAGACAGAGGGTCAGAGAGGAGAAGCGACTCAGACGTGGCACACAGCTGGGAAGTGTCAGAGCCCACGTGTGCACCCACGTTTACCAGCCCCGGAGCCACCTTCTCAACACTTAAGCTAGCCATAGCCTTGGGCCACAGCGGCAGAGCCACGCCAATGTCCTGAGAAGGTCCCATGGCGTGCAGCCTGGGGCAAGGAGATGGGCGGGGCATGGAGGCAGGGGGAAGGGACATTGTGGGACCAAGAGCTGCAGCCGGGCGGTGGTTCCTGCAGCACTGGCAGGTGGCTGGTGGGCGGGAGGGCAGGGCCAGGTCCCCAGCGTCCCAGCTGAAGACGCTTTGCTCCTGGAGCCCCAACTACTGCAAACACAGGTATTGGGAGCTGTGAGCTCCTGCCGGACCCTGCCAGGGAGGCACCTGCTCCTGAGTGCTCAGCCTCCAGGTGACGTGGAGAGTTGGCGTCAACGACGTTCCTCGTTCGCTGAGGACTGCGCTTTGGCGTCTCCCTGGACTACACTTATGGACCAAAAAGATAATATGATGTAGCTGCTTTTGTTTTTTATGAATGTTCACCATTCTTGGGTGTTCACCTGGGCAGGTTCAGAGGAGGATTCCCCCACTTGTACGTAAGCCTGTTCCTGGGATGTGCAGATGTGGTGTGTGTGTTTATTTGCGCGTTTTCCTCTGTGCCGAGTGACACAGAGCGGCCCGTTGTCTGTGATCAGCTCTGACGGAGGCTGGGCAGAGGGGTGTGCAGCTCTGAGTGTCCGAGTGCCGAGGTTGGCGCCACGGCTCTGACCCCGGAAGCTGCAGCCCTAGGAAGGAGCCAGCTGGTCAGACACCAGGAGGGAGGCGGAGGCTGGAGGGGGGTGTGCATGGCGGGGAGAGGGAGCAACCCGGCCGAGAGACAGTGGCTGGGCCAGTGGAGCAGCGGCCAGGAACAAGCCAACTGGGCAGACAGGACCAATATTCAGGATCAGGATTTACAGGACTGAGAAATTGATCGTCCTGGTGGGGCTGGGGACGTGAAGAATGATCTAGAATAATTCCCGCGTTTCCACTGGGCGTGCGATGAGTTACGGGCGGTGCTCCCAGTTACAATGTGGGGAGAAAATTATGGGCCTCCCCTGTCATCGCCGTTATGAGATAATTAACAGCCTCTGATTTAGCTTCACGAGGTCGTATTTTCCTGTCCCGTGAAACACCGGAGGGTTGTATCTCCTCGCAGAGCGTAAGCGCCGCGTCCTCTGTGCGGCCTCCGCGTCCCCCTGCCGCCCCCGACTGTCGCAAGTGCACCTTCCACCCTGCAGCCAGGTGAACCCTCAGAACACGCGCCTGCACGTGCGGCTTCCTCCCGGCCCTGCCCAGGGCCCGCGTCCGTCTGTCCGTGTGCGCGGCACACACAGCCCGTGACGTCACGCTCAGCCCCAGTGACGTCACGCTGACTAAGCAGAAGTGACCAAGGCAGTTTGTTTTGTTTTCTGCCAGACACGTGCACGGCCCTTTGCATCACTCAGGGGCTCTTCTCCTTCGTACGTAGTTCTTGCCGGGAGGACCCTGTCTGCGGTCACCCCCAGGCCACCCCTGCACACAGAGTACGTTGTCAATTGTGTGTGGATTATCTAGGGTGTGGGCATCGCTAAATCCGCCAGTGCAATGACTCAAGAGGCTGGAGGACTCGGCCTGCTAACCGGCAGGTCCACCTGGAGGAGGAATTCACAGGCCACAGGTGGAGTCACCACCCAGGCCTCCTGCAGGACCAAGGCTGAGGACACCCCTGCAGACCAGCCTGGAGTCATCAGACCACATGCGCACACCCGCGGGACAAGGGCACGGGGGCATCACCCTCCCTGGATCTCCCCATCCGGCTCCCTCCACCCCTGGGAGGACGACTCTGGGGTAAGTGTTTTACCCCAGAAATCTCCTCTCTGGGTTCATCTCCAGCCACCTCAGTGGCAGCCGGTGTGGCAGTGCGCCATCCGGGCCACCTCCCCCCGCCCGCCTCTCTTCCCTGCACCCTTGCAGCGTTACTGCTGCCAGTAAAGAGACTCCTTGTACGGGACTCTTCACCTCAGAGGCTGCTGCTGGGAGAGTCCAAACCCAGAAACCGCCTCAGAGACCATAAAAGACATGACAGGTCTTCCGCATGGGCCTGAGGCCACAACACCCACCTCAGACGGTCTCCGAACAAGAGGCCTTCAGACCACCGGGTCTGTCCGCCCCACACCACCTTGAGACTTGACATTATCCCGTCTGCCTTCATACCAGGGGTGTGCTTGCAGTTTGCCGGATTCTACGCCCCCCGCTGCCCGGCCTCCAGCCCAGCGCGGCTGTGTGCAGAGCGCGTCCGCCAAGCCTTTGAGCTCCCTGCTGCCAGGTCAGGCCCCCGGGAGACAGGCGGTGACAGGACCAGGCTCGGCCCCCAGCCCCCCACTGTGTCCTACTCAGCAGTGCCTTGGCGGGGCACCTGGGGCTGTCTGTCAGAGGTAGGTGAGGGGCTGCCTCTGAAACCCTGTGCCTGGGGCCGTGAACACATCCGAATTCGAGTCTGCTGCACATTAGAAATGCACAGACCGTCGTGTGCTCACTTGGCGGAGAGGAGGACGTGGGCAGCAGAGCAAACACGGGAAAAGTCAGCTGGCATCTCTCCAGCTACGCAGCGTGCCGACGCCCTCCGCACACAATCTGTGCCCGGCCTCCCTCTTCTGAACACTGTGGGCTTCCACGTTGCATCGTCTGTGCTACACAGTACCCGGCGCCTCTTGCAGAACGTCGGACAGCCCGACTCCCAGTGTGACCTCCGACACAATGCCACGCACGCGATGTCCAGATGTGGCTGCAGCCCCCAAATCAGGAGCCCTCAGCCAGGCCCAGACCCAGGCTCCCACCCTTGATAACTAGACCTGTCAAGTCTACACGAGATGCAGTCAAAGAGGAGTGTAAGGCAGCCCTGTGGAAGTCAAATGAGATTCAGCATCGAAAGACAGGAAATTAAGCCTCAAACATAAAGGAAATTTCAGAAGAAAAACACAAAGGGAGAAGAAGCAACACATAAAGAGGTAACAGCTGAGAAGTTTCCAGATTTTATGAAAAACATGCATCCTTCATGCATTAAGCAGGGAAATAATAAGCCCATGTATAAATTAATCATGGTGAAAATACAGTTTAGGAATAAAGAAATTAGCTTTAAAACTATTAGGAAGAAAGGAAAATTACAGAGCAATTGAAATGGAAGAGAATTTCTCATCAACAATAGATGTTAGAAGACCGTGGAATGACCTTTCAAAATGCTGTGATAAAATTAAGGTCAACCTAGAATTTTATACCCAGCTAAATTGTCATTCGAAATTTTAGAGGGTTGTATTATATACCTGAAATTCCCCTTTGCCCCATGCCTTACTGTGGATGGCCCCACTCCAGGTGGAACATATGCCCATTTGATTGACCTCAGGCCTGGTCATGTGACTTGTTTTTGCCAACGGAAATTGAGAGCAAATTAGTGTGCACCAGTACTGAGCAAGGGCTGGGAGAAACACGGTGTGTCTCTGCTTGTCCTTCTTGACGGCCTGCCTTCCCCCATGGGAAGAGCGCGCTCCCAGAAACCAGTAAGCCTTCAGCCTGCATCCTTGCACCAGCTTGCAAAATTGTTAAACTTTCAGGAATTTTGCAATTCATTTGTTAAACATGGCCATTACTAAAAACTAAATTATACAGGTTACTTAAGTAAATGCTATTAAAAAGAAATACAACAGATATTGAAAATCCATCTGCTTTTGATTGTGTTTCTATATTTTACTACTATCTATACTCTTGAGGTGTTCTAGGTCTGTAATTGGCAGGAGTATTATACAACGCCGTGCTAGTGTGCCTCTCCCCCCAACTCTGTGCAGTAATGTCAGACTGGTAGCTTTAAAGCAGAAATTGTTCATGGTAGGAGCATTTACACCACAGAAATGGGCGAGTACTACAAATCAGGGCTCTATTTATTATTTTGTTGATTGCCTAGGGAAGAGAGTGATAGAAAAATTGTTAATAACACAAATAAAACATAAAAGTGTGTTCTATCGGTAGCTGTTACATTTTGAACGGCACAATTAATAGGGAAATATTATTCCAGTATTCAAAGCTATTATCTAATTCAGCAAAGAAGTTTCTCAGATTGTAATTAATTTTAAATTAAA
Organism: Lepilemur ruficaudatus; assembly: GCA_963574885.1. NCBI lineage: Eukaryota > Metazoa > Chordata > Mammalia > Primates > Lepilemuridae > Lepilemur > Lepilemur ruficaudatus. Next base: position 13,766 of record CAUYRT010057802.1, on the reverse strand, counting down.
ACAAATAATATAAAATTCTTAGTTTTTAACCTTTTCCACAAAAAAAAGAAACAAGAAAAATTAGGAGATATTTTAGAAATTTTCCTGAGTTTAACTAAAAGCACATAACCTTTCCATTTTAAATATTTAAGTTATATTTAATAATCTCATTTATATTTTTATCTGTCTAAAACAGTTTTAACTTTCTTACTGCTGTTTTCAAAATACCAGTAAAGAGAGCTTACCAGAAGATAATTGTTTTTTCATGATGCCTTCCCTAGGAAACCTGGGTCTCCTGCAATCCCGGGATCATAGCCTCAGAATTAACACTCCAGAATCTTCCATAAATGTGACAGGCATTGAATGAATGGCACAAATGGAACGTGGGAAGCTGGGATGACTTGGGGAGAAATAGTAGCAATATCGAAAAGAACCGCCCCATTGCGGACACGTGACCCCCCGCGCAGCTGCGATATTATACAAATCCACGGGATGTGCAGTGAGACCCTTGGCCCAGGAGTCAGAGTTCGGGCTCAGTGTCTGTGTGTGTGTGTGTGTGTGTGTGTGTGTGTTGTATGTTCTGTGTGTGTGCGCACCTGCTATATACCGGGGTCATTTTCAGAGGTTTATACTCTTAATTTCACTTGATTCACAAGAGTTCTGTGTTGGAGGAAAATAATGGAAAATTAATACGGAAAAGCCCTACCGGCCGTCTATACAGAGCAAAGGTGGGGTATTTTATTTTCATTTCTCCCTTTTTCAACTGTACAAATGGAACCTACCAGAATAATCCCTCTGTGTATGTCTGTAAAGGACGGATTGCCACCTAACATACAAACGTCCCACCACCTGAGTGCTCCGGCGGGCACGGGGCTAGGGTTTCCAAAGAGAAGCTCATGCCGTTATCACTCCTGGCTCTCCCACCACCGGCTGTGCGCACTTGGGCAGCTGTGGTCCCCTAAAGGACGCAGTTGGGACCTCAGTGACGCGGGCCCTGTTCTCCGGAGGCCACCCAGGTCAGAGAGCCCACCGCTGCGGTGTGGGGGATTTCGCTGGCAGGAACCACCCTGGAAACCGCGGCAGGCCTGGCAGAACCCAGCGTTGCTGCTCACTGAGGAGGCCACACTCAGCCGCGACGGCGCCAGGCTGGGTGACGGGGACAGCCGAGAGGCGCGACGGGGGCTCTGAGCCTCCTGCTCCACTGGGAGGTCGTGGGAGGTGCCGGACAGACGCTCTCAGCCGCCCCCAGAGCCAGCGGGGGCCGCTGAGCACCTGTAGCTCAGCGCGGCATAGCCAGCACCCCACAGTGACTGAAACCGGACCCCCGTGTGCCGAGTGTTGCCCCTGGAGGTCACCTAGTCTCCCTCCTGCCGGCCCTGGGGTCCTTCCAAGGGACGTGAAGAGCTTCCAGGCGGGTGACCTGGGTACCCAGAGCAGCCACGGTGTGTGGCGTGTGATCTGTGGCACCTAGTCTCAGAGAGGCCCATGAACAGGAGAATGAACCGATGCGTGCAGCGTGGCCCATCCCAGCCTGTAGCGTGTAGCCTGTAGCATGTAGTGTGGCCCCACATCCCAGGCCATTGTGCACCCAGACCATGCTCTGACTCCATGGTACTTTCCAGCCCAAGGCCAGACTCCAAAACATTGCCAAGCTCAGAGCCCAGCGGCCCAGGCACTGGTGGCGCTGGTGAGCTGGTGAGCAACGAGAGTGGGAATCTGAGCGCTGGGAAGGGTCAGGCCCACAGGTGAGAGAACAGAGCGGTTCCTTAAATGGGTGGCTACCTGGGGCAGGTTCCCTCCGGTCAATGGTTCCTGAACAGCAGGGAGGGGCGGGGCGGGCAGTAGCAGGCACAGCCTAGGGGTGAGCTGCAGACCTGGCGCCTGCCCCCCATGGGCTGTGAGTGACTACAGCCGGGAGCCTCAGAGCGTGAGGTCTGCAGCCGGCGGGCGCGGCCTTCGTCCAGGGGCCCATGGTCCTGGACACGCTCTCCAACCACCGCGTCCCAGACAAATCTGCTGAGTGCTGAATGCCCAGTGTCCCACAGGCAGGAGAAGTCACTGAAGGCCGGGAACATTATTTTCAGACCATCCCAGACTGGTCCTGATGCAAACATGTAAATACACAAAATGCAAATTACCACAACCCCATGTCTCTCAGCACCACTTAGATTTGAGGTTATGAGCTCTGCAGCGTTGAGACCTGCAGGGAGTTGCTGGAATGCTTCTCACACCAGTTCCGTGAGGCTGAAGGGAAATCTGTTCTCACTCGGAGACGGGCACGTGGTCTGCACCCTGGCTCTGGCTGCACAGAGCTCCACCCTCTGCAGCAGGGTTGGGAAGGAGGACGGGGGTCCCTGTTAGAGGACAGCAGGGTCCCAGAACGCAAAAAGGCGTTGCTTTCTGGCCACGTGCTGCGCTGTCTGCCCGCAGCTGTGGTCGGGGACTTCATCACCAGTCAAGCTCAGCTGCCCCCAGCCGTGGCCCAGCCCGGGGGAGGCTGACTCAGCCATCTGCCCCTGCGCACTTACAGCGCTGCCTGGCTGCCAAGCCCCTCCCCCCTTCTCCAGCACCCCCTGTGGAAAGTCCTGGCTCTCCTTGGATAGAGTGCTGGGGTCCTGCCAGACCTCCAGTGCCTACATCTCCACCCCGCTGGACGCAGGTCCTGGGGGGCTCTGTGAATTGTGTGCAGTGTCTGCAGCAAACACGCCCGTCTGTTCAGACTCCACGCGCAGGAATGGAACAAAACAGGACCTGGAACCCGGTCTAGCCTGGCCCACGTTCCCGACATAACTGACGTTGTTTCCGTCTAATTCCCTTTTATGACAGAGCTTTCTGTGGCAGGAAAATTCCACGCAGACGCTGCCGGGGGAGCGACGCCCGGTGCCCAGACAGGCCCTGCGCCGGCAAAGAGGCTCCGGCTTTGCAGGAACAGAACGTCTCCTCTCGGAAGCACAGCCTGTCTGCGGTGAGGACGCTCGGAGTGTGGGGTGTAAGAGGCAGCTCTGACGTGAGCAAGAAAAGGGCTCCCGTTTATGAAGCTGTCCCCACTGTGCTCGGTGCACAGAGCTAATTTCAGGGGCTGCGTAACCAGCCGCTCCCCAGACTGAGCGCTCCCGGAGTTCATGTTCACACTTCCACTAACACAGCGGCTGGGCTTTGTAATCTCTGCAGATCTGGGAGCGCAGCGTGGCTGGTCCTCTGCTCCCACCTCTCTGCCACCAGACGCTCCGTGCTCTCTTGTCACAAAGGCCAGGCTGGTCACACAGGGCCTCGGTCAGTGTGGACGCTGCCAGCGGCACCAACAGCAGCTGTCACTCTTACCGTTGGCTTCCCAAGGACAGGGCTGAGAGTGAGAGGCGGGGCTCGGACTCCACTAGCCCGTTCTTCCCCGGGGCAGCTATTCGGTGACTCGGGCCCTGCATGGCATCTATGGGATGACGATGTTGGCTGCGAAACCTCCACCCAGGTGCGGTGCACGGATGCCGAGCAGGTGTCCGGTTAGGTAGCTGGCTCGGGCGACGTCTCCCCATCTCCCTGTCCGGCCCATCCGACGACCAGTGCAGCCCACTCAAGCCTCCCAGAAGCATTCGGTGCCTAATTGCTCGTTTGGGTTTTGGGGGCACCAACATTCAGTCGCAGATTTCATAAAAGCTGGTGAAATAGAAAAAGAAAAGGAGTCGGCAGCCTTTGGTGTCTGTCTTAGATCCACCCCAAAAATCAGGGAACGCAAATGTTGGCAGGAAACATTGGGTTTTTTTGTCTAATCCCTCATTTTATAGATGAGAAAACAGGCCCAGAGGGATAAGTCATTAGCCCCGCGAGATCATCAACAGGTTTCTCGAGATGGAGCCGGAACCATCCTGCCGCCAGGTGCAAAGCCTTGTCCGCTGGCACCAGCTGGCCCGATGTCTGCTCCTGCGGTTTGTTGGGCGCCACTGCCCACTCCCTGCTGGCTCTGCTCACCCTCCACAGCCACCGCCACGGCCCAGGCACCGGCCAGCGGGCAGCCTCCGACCTCCTGTTCTGACCATCAGCAGCTCCCCGGCCTCCTGCCGCTGCTGCTGGGGCTCCCCCGGGGCTCCCTCCGCCGCCTCCTCTGCGGAGAGCCCTTCCCCACCTCCCTCTCCCTCTCTTCTGCCTCTGCCCAGCTGATCTCTTTCCCTCTTGTCCCTGGCCGCTGTCCACGGGCCAGTGAGCCTCGGGCCTCTGTTCCCACTCACGTGCCTCCTCCGAGCTGTGCTCCGGTTCTAACATCTCCGCTTTGAAATGCCCGGGAGATATTTAACCAAAGTGCCTAAAAGTAATCTCTTGGAGTTCTTCTGCAAAACGCTTCCTCCGGGCCACCTGTAATTCATCTAACGCTCGTGAGCATTGCTGAGCACCTGGGCACGCGGGGCTCGTGAGCGGCCAGACAGACCAGGCCCGGCCCCAAGGAGCCCCCTTCTCAGTGAACCACATCTCCCTGCCCCTCCTCACAGCCCACGCCCAAACCGGCAGCAAGGCCTGGGGAATCTGTCTCTGTCCCCCCAACCATCCGGCCACCCTTCCCCTGGCCACGGCCCTGCCATGGCACTGACCGCACCACCCTTGTCTGCGGCCTGGACGCCCTAGTCCCTCCCAGCACGTCTGCCTCTGTGGTGGCCACAGCAGTCCTGCACAATGGCGACCTTCCACTCCCCACATACAGCTCTAGGCGGCTTCCCTCTGTCCATGGAGTAAAGTCTACACACCTCACCAGGCGCCCCAAGCCCACCCTGCCGGCCCTCCTGTCCCTACAGCCTCCCCAACTCAGCCACACCGGACTTTCCACCCTCATCCGACACCTGCTCCTTCTCCCCTCTGCCCGGAACAGCCTCTTCTGTCTCCGCCTGGCTGCCCCCATCCCCATCAGGGCTCCGATGGGGGGGCCACTGCTCGGCCTCAATCAGGGGCCACCTTGAGTTTTCCCATCACGTCCCTGATCCGGCTTACAGGGTGTGTGTGTGCGCATTTACTATCTTCTCTTTCCTAATAGACTGCCGGGTCTGAGAAAGCACGCGCCATTCTTCCCATGATGCTTCCCCCGCCCTGAATTCCCGGCAGCCAACACCGCCCCTGCACAAGCTCCGCGCCTAACAAACCTTCTCCACTCTCGGTTCCATTGAGGTACCACAGGCCACCACAGGCACCCCCTCTTCTGCTGTGTGGGCTGTGGGTTTACTGGGGTACATGGCGACAACGTCGGCATCTCACACGAGGAGGCGGCGGGTGCACACAACGTAAAGCTCAGCCCTCGAGTCCACCAGCCTGGGGTCACAGCACGGCTGATGGCATAAGCGTGGCCTTGCACGGGTTTCCTAACGTCTCGCTGGGACGATAGCGGCACTGCCACCCACGACGCCCTTAGGAGGATTAAATAAAATGACCCGGGTAGACCTGCCCACAGCCAGGCCGCAGCCTCTGGCCCTCACATGCGGCGCCTGGGGTAGCCGAGCGCCTCTCTCTAGATGCGACAGCTCCCTACACTGTTTCCCCGAGGCACAGGCTGTGACCCGTGACACTGAACTTTATTCACCAAGTTATATCCAGATACACGCAAGCTTCGATTTACAGCCGACCAGCGGCGCTTTCCTGAGTGTGCTGGGGCCGGAGGAGGATCCCCCCAGGCTACTGCTCTGGCCAGCTGGGAGGGATCGCGGGCACCCCTCACAGTGACAAGACGCAGTAATCAGACCAGTCAGCTGCCCATCTGGAGCCCATGTGAACCCAGGAGTAAATTCCAGTGGAAACGCGTTTGCTGGGCTGAGCGCGGCTGCGTGGGAGACGCCCCACCCACACCTACGGCATCCACGGTGGCATGGTTTCCACGCACAGCTTGGCAGGGAGAAGAGCACGCATGTTGAAACAGTAAAGGTCACTTTCACGGAACCCCGTCCATGTAACAGCACAGCCAAACCCTATCTGTGGACACCAGACTGGATCCTCCCCCAACTCTGCCACCCGGATGCTGCGCTGAGGACATGTGACCATGGCATGTGACCATGGCATGTGACCATAGCATGTGACCAGGAGCCTTCACTGTTAGGCTGAGGACCATGCGGATTTACGGACAGATGACAGACAAATGTGCCACAGACATAAACAGAAAACACCTTTAGCAACTGCCGGATGTTACACCCGCAAGTGTCTCATGTCACTGAAAGGCCGGTGACCAACTTGTGTCCTGAAAACTTGGTGTTATTTTCCTCCTGTTTTCACGCGCCTGCTTGTCCCACAAGTTTATAGTTGTGAGAAATGCCGAGGGGAATCTTTGACTTTGGAGACGATGATAAACATGCAGATGAGTGGCAGCCCGCACAGAGACACAGCTCTGCCCCGAATCCCCAGACACTGCCTATTATTTCATGTCTCTAAGCGTTCGCGTAAAAGCCTGCGTTCTAAAGAGCACCGTTACGCCCTCAGAGCTTTGCTGCCTTCAAGGAAAGCAACAGAGAGAGTCTCGCAGGGCCGCGTCTTGCGAATCGGTACGAAGGCGCAAAGACAGCAGAGGGTGGACGGGACAGGGTCCCGCCAGACCGTCCCACGGTCAGTTCCACGAGCAGCGGTGGGGGTGCCACGGTGGTGGGCAGTGCGTGGAGAAATCTCAGCCACGGGCTGCTCTTGGAGGAGGCGCAGGAGGCACGTGGGTTCCCTTGCAGTTGGGGACGAGGTGATGGTCGCCATGGGAACCTGCAGCGCGTGGGCTCACGGGGCCGGAGGGAGCTGGGATCCTGGGTTCAGGCCACGGGGCTGCTGTGGGAGCCCCGACAAAATGTAGGCTTTTCCCCCCGACACCCCTCAAAATGTCCTTGGGACGCTTGGGAAGAAATAAAACGGAGGGAGAGGCAGGGCTCACCGGGAAGCGTGGCCAGCAGGTGTTTCAGGGGCCTCTGGCTCATCTCCGGAGCCCAGAAGGTCCTTCGGGCAGGTGTCCATGGTGGCCGCGGTGCACGGCTCCGGCCTCGCTGTCCCAGATAGAGCCAGGCTCTGCCCCCTCCTGCGGCTGACCCCCGCCTGGGCGTTCCCCTCCGAACTGTGGCGTCAGGATGAGTTTGGAGGGAAGCGGAACCCACCTGAAAGGTGGGAGGAGGGACGGTTCTGATTTGCTCCGAAACCAAGGATGTGTCTCCCCACGTTTTAAAATCGTTCTTTTACCAAAATCAATTATGCCAAGATGTGTCTGTGTGATTATAAACTTTCCATGAAGGATAATACAATTTGGATGTTCTAAACAGACTTTGGCGGGAAAAGACATTGTTTTACTAATAATAAAGATACTGGTTCCCGAGGAGACTGACTCAGAAGCCGACAGCTCACTTGGATTTGCAAGTGTGAGTGAGTGAGAAGATAAATGTCGTCATGCTCACGGTCACAGCTTGTCTGACGTTCTGCTCTGTGATGTTGATGAGCATTGCTCTTATGTTAATAAATACTATAATTTGGCCAATTTCCAAGCAGTAGTGTGTTTTATCCAAAGATCGTAAATTATAATATTTTGTTTAAGAATTAGACATAACTAGAAATTTTTAAAGATTCAAGTACAGAAAACTAAAATGTTTGAGTTTTCCTTATATGCTATCGTTTATTTCATTTTGAAAAGAGCCAAAGTAGCCTCAATGGAAGATTTTTATTTACTGAAGCAACTTTGGCTTATAAAGTACAAGCTTCTACTTAAATACAACGCGGTTTTATGTCTCCTTACCTTGCCAAATAACAAACACCGGAGGTTGCTTAATCTGTGTTTTCTGAAAAATACCTATGACGTTAATCACTCCCTAGTATTTATAAACAGGGCCTACGAGTGAAGACAGATACAGTGTTGATTAAAAATGTTAATTGCTGTAACTGAGATTCGTGCCTGACGCACAGTAATCCAAGTGATTCGCTTCGCTGTGGCCGCTGCTCCTACTCCGACAGGTAAATCAGGGCACCTTGCGGGGACAGAGCAGCTGCAGCTCTCAGACCCGTGGCTCGCAGAGTCTCAGCCTCGGCAGACCACACAGAGGGCATGGCCCACTGAGTCTAGAATTTTTTTAAAAATTCATTACAATGCCCCCAAAATAAGTAAAGCGTGAGTATATAGTTTTCAATAAGCAAAAATAATTTTTTGGCTGGGCACAGTGGCTCATGCCTGCAATCCTAGCACTCTGGGAGGCCGAGGCAGGTGGATCGTTTGAGCTCAGGAGTTCGAGACCAGCCTGAGCAAGAACAAGACCCCGTCTCTACTAAAAATAGAAGGAAATTAGCTGGACAACTAAAAATATATAGAAAAAACTAGCCAGGCATGGTGGCGCATGCCTGTAGTCCCAGCTACTTGGGAGGCTGAGGCAGGAGGATCGCTTGAGCCCAGGAGTTTGAGGTTGCTGTGAGCTAGGCTGACACCACGGCACTCACCCAGGCAACAGAGTGAGACTCTGTCTCAAAATAAAATTTTTTTTTAATAATAATTTCCTATCGTTTTTACCAACATATTTATACAGGAGCAAACATGCATCTGACGACAAGCCTGGGTGTTTGGTCAAACATTGGTGTGAAGACGACGGAGCCATTTCTCAGGAGGGCGTCCCAGAGGCAAAGTGGTCCAGTCTGGGAGAAGGGGCGGGTGGATTCCCGCAGGCTCGTGTACACACTGGCCTCAGTCTTCATCTCTGTGATCTGCAGCAGCGTTTTCATGCGATCTTTAAACACGTCTAGAAATATGTACATTGTCTTCCCAATTAATGAATGAAGTTTGCACATGACCAGAAAGTCTTGATGATCGAAGCTTTTGTCCAGTTTTCACGGAATATTGGGATGTCTGATGATTTCCATGGAAACCCACTCCACGTTGTCCCCCTGGGCAGGCTCAGGAGACCCCGGGGTCTAGGTGCACCCGAGGGGCCCCTCCTGCGTGGGACCGCACATCAGCACCTTGTTACTCGGTTGATTAACTAACGCAGCGGTTCAGAGCCAGGGACGCCGGCTCGAGCTCTGCCCGCACACCAACAAGGCGCACGTGCGATGACGCTGATCAATCAGCCACGCCTGTGACTCGCACATCTGATTCCTCAAAGGTGTGGCCGTGGGACATACGAATGTTTCCACACAAATAACAACCCGTGTGACGTGAAGATGCGTTTGTCAGGCAACGGCATCCCGTCAGCTGACTCTTAACCATGAACTCTTTGGTAGAACAATAAAATGCATGATTTCTATTTTGTCTTCTTTTAGATTTTGTTACTTGCTAGTAAAAGAGTTTAAGGTTAAATATCTGCCTCTGATTTAAAAATTACTTTACACTGTGGGGGATGCGTAGGAACATGCCAAGACCCACCGTGACGTGTGGCAACACGGGACAGGCTGGGCTGGGCTTAGCCGCCCCCTTCACCCCGGAATGTTTGCATCCTTGGGAGGAAGAGGGGGAGGGGGAGGAGGGGGGAGGGGAGAGGGAGGAGGAAGAGGAAGGGGAGGGGGAGGGGAGAAGGAGGAGGAAGATGAAGAGGGAGGGGGAGGGGAGGGAGGGGAGGGGAAGGGAGGGGAAGGGAGGGGAGGGGGGAAGAAGAGGAGGAGAAGGAGGGCCAGATGAAGTAGAGAACTTGTACTTAGGACCACACTGCACCAGGAAGACGTGCTTTGGACATCACAATCCCATCACGTGAGGGGCATGTGGGGCGGAGACCAGCTGAGGGACCAGCAGATGAGACTGTGCCACAGTTGGCCACGTCTTTTCCTCCTCCCTGCTGCGCCATCAAACCGCTGTCGGTCTCGGGGAGGAGGTTTGCAGGCTGGTGTCCTGCTCCCACCTGCGTTTGCCATGTTAGCTGTTTTGTTTTGGCCACTGGAGCCAGCAAGCCGTTCGAAGACAGTGGCTGACGTGACAGCCTTCCCCCCGGGCACGGAGACGTTTCTCTGTGACCCGCACAGCCCATGGCTGACTCTGGAGGCACAGAGCAGACAGGTCACGACCCCTAACGCTCTGCTCGGCCGCGCCGTTCTGCCAATTCCTGAAGCCTCGACAACAATTCTACGTGGAGAGACAGGTGTCCCTCAGCTGGAATTGAGTCTTATTCTTCACCGCGCCACACAGTAAATAACAGGGCTCCGAGAGGGAGAGGGAGAAAACTCACCGGACCCTTTTCGGTGAAATGTCGATACATAAACTTGGTTTTAAAAAACCTGATTCCAGCAGCAGGTGCGGGGAAGGCTTCGAAGCTTGCACCAGCCAGAGGCCGGTCCGACCATCGCACCCCAGAACCCAGGGCAGCCTGAGGACCTTCCTCCTCCTGCAGCCCTCTCGCGGCACCGGGGTCCAGGCGGTGGGGGGCTCGGGGGTGGACACCAGGCCCTCAGGCCCTCCAGGCACCGACAGGACACAGCTTTGCAGTCACCAATGTCCCGGCCACCTCCTCCGTTAGGAGTGGGTTTGGGGTGCTCCAGTTTCTTCCCCACATGCAGGGAGCAGCGAGGGGGAGGGGGGACAGCCGTCCTCACCCAGGGTCTGCAGTGATGACCCCGGGCCTCTCCGGGCCCTTCTCCAGCTGTGACTCCTGCTTCTGGCACCTGCTGTCCAGGATCCCCAGAACTGCCCCAGGCTGTGCCCACCCAGCCAGTCCACCCCCCCGGGATGCAGGACTTCACTGACCACCCACCCTGGGACCACCCTGGGGCCCCCAGGAAATCTGGAGCCACCCAGTGTGGCCTCGTCCCTCCGTCCTCTGTCCTAAGCCCCTGCGGGGTGGTGGAGGATTGTGCACCCGCCTCCACCTCCAAACCCAAGCCCACAGCTGGGCTTCCTGCTGGGCACCCGCCTCCACTTGACTGGGCCCCCACGCGCCTGCCTGCGCCAGGCCTCTGGTCTCAAAGCAACTTGCATCTCAAATCGGGACACCCCACACTGAAGCCTGTGTCCTCCCCGGACTACCTGGCCTCTGTGGGCCCCGCCAGGCCTGTCTCCACTCCCTCAGCTGCCATGCGTAGGTGTCCTCCACCTCTGGGCCACAGCGATGGCCACGTCAGGCAGCCCAAGCCCCAGCTCCCGTCTGGCCTCATGGGACGCAGAGCGAAACCCCGCCTGCCTCTCTGCGCTCCCACCCCAACCTCCGCCTGCTGGGTCTCTGGGGGCCGCTGGCGGCAATTCACCCCCAAAGCACTGAGTGAGCAGTGGAGAAGCCCCAGGGCCCCCAGCGCCTGCGGCAAGCGTTGATGGGCACGCGGGGTCTCCGCAGAGGAGCTTACGGCCTGCTGCAGCCTCGCGGCCTGGCGGGGGCTCGGGAGGCAGCGATTTGCTCCCGGGGCGGCTGTATCAGGAAGCCCGGCGGCGCTGAGAGTGGGTGTGGGGGCACAGCGCCTCGTCCCGTCCGTACTGGGACGCAGCTGTAGGAAACAGAAGTGACCTCAGAGCCGTCTGCTCCCAGCGTGCTGCTCCGAGACCGCGCACATCCGACAGGGGACAGAGCGGCCCAGCTGTGGGCGTCCGGCGGTTGTCACAGCGCGGAGGCCCAGCAGGGGGTCACCTGCACTGACAGAGGCCAGAGCCCCCGTTTTTACGGGTCAGCATGATTCAGGAGCGTGAGATGCCGTCACATCCACAGAGCCCTGGTCTCCATGACAGGGACACCGCGCGTGAGGGCCGGTGACATAGGAATGGACCGAGCTGGAGAGCTGGGACGGCACCTGTTGCTCACGGCCCTCATGCAGGGTCCAGCCTGGAAGACATGTGGCAGGTGGCAGGTGGCAGGTGGGTGTGGCTGCAGACTGCTGGGCTTGGCCGTGTGGCCTCCCGCCCAGCTCGTCACCCCTGCGTGTTTGCATCCCGTGTCTGTAAGTGGGGAGAGTCACAGTACCCGCCGGGACGGTGCACGTGGCTCTATTTGGGGAGAAAAAGTCTTTACAGATATGATTAAGCTGAGAAGCTCTAGATGAGATAACCCTGGAGCTCCCGAGGGAGCTCGAAATCCAGTGACCTGTGTCCTTATAAGGGACAGAGGAGGAGACACAGACACCGGGGAGGAGACGGAAATACCTGGGCAGCAGGAAGGACCCGCCCCTCAAGCCTGCGGAGGGAGCTCAGACCTGCAGCCTCCAGCGCTGTGAGGACAGGTGTCTGTGGGTTCTAAGCCTCACAGGTGGCTTGTGCTAGAGCAGTCCTAGACACGAATCCACTGACACGGGCGCTTTGAGGACTGAGTGGCACACAGACGCGACTTCTTAGAGCAGGGCCCCCGAGGCACGTGTCCCCTCCTCGGACCTCAGGTGTGTCCCCCCTCCCCACCCACCTGCTCCCTCCCTGCCACCCAGACACGTGATGTGCTGGCATCTGTCCCCTCCAAATCGGGAGCACCTGAAGGGCTGTGGGAAAAGCCACAGAGGTTCCCGTGAAACTTTAGAGTCGTCCCTTCCAAGATGCCAGCGGCCCCGTCTGTCCTGGACTCGCCTGTCCTTTCCTCAGCACAGGGCAGCAGCCCCAAGCCACACGTGTGACATGTTCCCAGCCCGGAGACCACGGTGCCAGGACTGGGGCGAGGGTGTGTCCCAGGCCTGGTCTCGCCACGAGGACTAGGGAGGCAGAGCCCACCGTGACGCCGTGGCCCGTGGTGAGAGTGCGTGAAGTCGGCCCACCCTCGGCGCAGGCCACGCCACCCCAGACCCGCCACCTTAGCGTGTGAGGGGCAGGGACTGCACGGTCACGTTACGTGATGGTGACCAACACAGAAACACTCCAAACATTCGTTTTCTGAGAATAATATTGATACATTTCAATCCCTCAAAATACAGCCTTGTGTGGTTCCTCACTCCAGCCGTGATTTCCCCTGTGCAGCCTCCGACACGGTTCTCTAGCACTGAGGTCAGCTGGGGTCCGTGTCCGAGGCGGCCATGAGTCAACGCAAGGATCGTTTTATCCGCCACATACTTAGATTTATTGAAATAGCCCAGACAGCATTTGTCTCTTCATAATCCGATCAATGCAAACCCACTGGGACAGAGACAGTGCTTTAAAAAGTAATTGTTTAAATGAACTTGATATTTTTATTGCAAAAATCCATCACCACACGCTTTAAGGTTGGATTTCACCTCAGCGACTACATGCATTATTCAAATGATCCATCGAGCGGTTAATGACAGATACTGTTGTCTTTCAAATAATCTAATAAAAAGCTTATTAATGTAGGAGGAGATGCCGGTTGGGTGTACACACTCAAAGTGATGTGTTCATTTGGTGTAATAAGTTGAATTCTGTCAAACTCTGTTTTTTTCTCAATCTGGTGCCACGGGTGTTTTTTAGCCTCTGCGCTCAAGCTGAGCTTTGACAACCTGTGACCTGGGTCAAAGGTACAGTCTGCAGCACAGATGTGGGTCCCGCTCCCGGCGGGTGCTCCCGTCCCAGCCTCACTGGGCAGGGAGGGCGAGGTCCAGCTGCGGGTCCCGGGATTCCGGTACGAACACCCACGGCGCGGCATAAATAAGTGAGACCGTGCGGTGTGTGCCTCCGTGCCTGGCTTATACTGAACATAGTGCCTTCTAGGTTCAGCTATGTTGTTGCAAAAGCAGAATCCCCCTTTTCTGTAAGGCCGGGTAGGATCCCATCACATACACGCACCACATTCTTAAAGCCCACTCACTCCTGACGGACGCTCATGTTTCCGTGTCTCGGCTGCTGTGAACATCCACAGCAGACAGGACGGCACAGGCGTCTCCTCAACACACTGACTCCGTTTCCTTTGGATTTGTACCCAGAAGTAGGGTGCTGGGTCACGAGGGGGTGCGGTCTTTAGTTTTCTGAGGAGCCCCCA
>CAUYRT010057801.1:0-16994 GCA_963574885.1 Lepilemur ruficaudatus | reverse complement strand
GAGGTGGGCGGATTGCTCAAGGTCAGGAGTTCGAAACCAGCCTGAGCAAGAGCGAGACCCCATCTCTACTTAAAATAGAAAGAAATTAATTGGCCAACTAAAAATATATAGAAAAAATTAGCTGGGCATGATGGCTCATGCCTGTAGTCCCAGCTACTTGGGAGGCTGAGGCAGTAAGATCGCTTGAGCCCAGGAGTTTGAGGTTGCTGTGAGCTAGCTGACGCCACGGCACTCATGCTAGCCCAGGCAGCAGAGTGAGACTCTGTCTCAAAAATAAAATAAAATAAAATAAAATAAAATAAAATAAAATAAAATAAAATAGAATGACATCCTCGGGCCAGGCATGGTGGCTCACGCCTGTAATCTTAGCACTCTGGGAGGCAAAGGTGGGTGGATTGTTTGAGCACATAAGTTTGAGACCAGCCTGAGCAAGAGTGAGACCCCATCTCTACTAAAAATAGAAAGAAATTAGCTGGACAACTAAAAATATATGGAAAAAATTAGCTGAGCCTGGTGGCCCATGCCTGTAGTCCCAGCTACTCGGGAGGCTGAGGCAGAAGGATCGCTTGAGCCCAGGAGTTTGAGGTTGCTGTGAGCTAGGCTGACACCATGGCACTCTAGCCCGCGCAACAGAGTGAGACTCTGTCTCAAAAAAAAAAAAAAAAAAAAGACATCCTCCAGACCACACAAAGTTACTCATCTACCACTTAACATTTGGGTGTCACCAGTGGTACCTGCTGCATTCCGTATTTTAGGAAAGAATAAACTACCTCAGTGACTGTCGACTCTGGCTTCCCATCAAAAGCACCTGGAGGGGTAAAACACACACGCAGACACGTGGTTGTCAAACATTCCCGTGCATCAGAAGGGCTTGTTAAAACACAGAGTTTGTGACTCAGTAGGTTTGGCACCGGGCCTCAACATTTGCACTTCTAACAAGGTCCCAGGTAATACTGACACTGCTGCCAAAAACCACACTTCGAGAATCACTGCACTCAATGATGGAGAAGCCCATGTATTACTGACTTCAAAACAATTTTGCCTTCTCAGTTTTGTTAGGGCCAACACATGTCGGTCTACACAGTAAGCAGAGGACTAGAGCAGAGTTGAAATCCAGGAGAATTAAGATGCATATATTTCTTAACCTTTACTCCAGCTAGGAGTACATCAGTTCCTACAAGTTGAACTGCATTATAAAGTAAATAGATCTGCTCTGGGAAAAGGTCAGTACACATGTTCTGCTGCAATCTAATTTAAGTCTATTGCCCTATGCCCTGTCGCTTACTCTGGTGCAAGAGACACAATGGAGAAAAGCTGGAATTTAATTGTCTCTTCTATATTCAAAACTTCCTGGCCCACAAATATTCATGAGAGCTAAAGAGAAGAGCACAAGACAACAGGCTTGCCCAGCCACAGCATCACACGCCTCCCTTCTTTGCCAATAATCTTCTCGAGTTCCTCCTCAGTGTTGGGGAGAAGGCTCCTTTGCGATCTTGGAGTGGTCCTCGACTCTCGTTTTCCTGCCTCTTCACTCCCTGCGTGCCATCACCCGGAGTCACATACCAGGGATTATTTCAGAAAGCAGCTTCGAACACATCCCTCCGACCACGGTTTTCTAGCTGTTTGCCAGCTCTCTGCCTATTGTGGAATTGCGTTTAGTTTCTATGACTTAATAATTACTTTAATTTCACTCCATACTGTTCTGAAGAACTCTTTCTGAACGAAGGGCACTTACCACACTCCGCGTGCTTGCCTGGAACAGACACAGCTAATCAGAATGTGTGGAATTAAATAAAAGAGTAATTATGGGAGGCTGCGATGTGTTATAACAGATGTACCAAACAAGGCTGGATCAACTCATTGCTCGGAGGAGAAATAATTTGCTAAGGCGACATCAGCATGGATCTCACAAGCACAGGCGGGGGCACTTAACGGGGTGAAGGAGGGGAAGAAAACTAAAGTTTTGAAGCAGGGTATTTTTAAAGATTCCAATATTTTATTTATTCTGTGTGCTGATTCCCATTCAGATGCATCTTTCTGTAGACCTTGGTGCTCAATACTGTTTCAAATTGTCTGTCCATGGGAAATGAGTACCTTCTTGGTTCAAAGAACCATGAAGCAAAGGTCAAGAGGGTAAAGAAGAGAGCTATTAAAGATATCCCCAGCCCTCAGGGTTTAGGGTAAATCTCTAGTCAGCCAAGCTACTCACCCGTCCCTTTCTTTTAAGGTGATCCATGGTGTGCTAGGTGGAAAATCAAAGGCAAAGCAAAGTCTGCTGTTGGTGGTAGTTTGAACTTACGATGTCCTGTTTCCCAGTTGCTCTGAGGTCCACATCTAGTTTTAAGTTATGCCAGGCTCTCAGAGGACGTTTGCCCTAAATGCTGCATGGTTAAAGCAGCCATCTCTACTCTACTTAGAACTCATTAGCTAAATTAGATTTATTTCAATCCCAGTTTTACAGTGTTTAGCTTTTTCTGTGGATACAAGCTCTTGCTAGACATAGTGAGAAGGAGCAGACGAGATTGAGAACAAGATTTCTGTCCTCCCCAGGCTTATGATTAACTAATAAGAAAAGACCAAGTGCTTCCGTATTGGAGAACAGTTCTAGTGCATCATGAACTAACTGCTAAATTATAATGTCTTATTGTCCACAAATGGCCTAAGGAGTAGGGTTTGCAATGCTTTGAGGAGGATCTGAGCCTTGACCTGGTCTTAGGGAAAACCCTGAACCTCAGGTCATTTGCTGCTGCTGAGCAGGTTTAATTTGGCAAGGAGGGATTTAAAGGGTGGCTTTTTTAGATGCCATCTCTCCATTGAACCCTTTCTCAATTTTTTCTCTGTACAATTTACATGGAATTTTATCACAGATTTTGTAGGGCTACCCTTGCATTTATTTTGTCTCAAGCTCTTTTCTCTCTATATATATGTATATTTATCTATCTGTTTACCCATCTATCTAAAGTTTTCCAAAATATACAAAAGTATATAAAAATTTTTTCTCAAGTTTGTCTTGTGTCCACAACTAGACATCGAGATTTTTGAAGATAACTAATATTTCTAATTCATCTGTGCATTTTACCAGAGTGTCTAGGACAATGTTTTTTTTTTTCTTTCTTTCTTTTCTTTTTTCTCTAGAAGCAATAAATCTGTCAATTGAATATAGTGACTTTGGCTGTCTAGGTCATAAGTAGTACACATCCCAAGTGCAGATAATGAGCAAATGATTATTTCATTTATTCTCTCTTTTCAATATTGGACTGGTAAGAACAAGGCCAGAGGGTCTGTGAGTGGGGTTACAGTTGTTAATCAAGTACAACAGGATACAGCAGAATGAACATAGTCTCCAACCAGAAGAGCTGGGCGCAAAACCCCACATGCTTGGCACCACGTTGAGTTCTGGAAACCCAAAATCATTTAGGTCTCCAGTGCCCCCGTCCATAAACCAGGCCTGACACGAGTACTGACCTTTGTTCTACACATGGATTTGGTTGGATCAAATGAAATAATATGTGAAAAACATTAAGAGAAGTTCTGGTCCTGTATAAATAAATAGAAATTGTTGTTTATGATAATAAAATGGGGAGAATAGAATACACATTTAAACCTGCATAAACTGGTTTGATCAAGTCCAGACAGTTTGGCAGTTTCGATAAATCTCATGGCTTTATACAGTTTCTACTGTTTACTTGAAAAATCATAACATTTTCCAAAAAAACAAATATAGGGCTCTTTAATTTGGGCTAAATTTGGAAATGAAGAGCACAGATGGTTACCAAATGGGCTGGGGGATTACTGAGAGGCAGCCGGATTAATTGTCCTTTTCATCAGGCTGGGTGATCTTGGCTGGAGAAAAACAGGGCTGTCCTGTACTTACCAGGTACCTGCCTGTGCCCGCCACATGCCACAGGCAGGAAGAGATCCAGGATCTGCCCTCAGACCTCCTCCCTGCTCCAAGCCCTAAGGAAACTTGGAAAAGGTTAAGCATAGTTGTTGCTGCTTACAGAGCCATCTGCTGATTTCTGCCTCTACGCCACCGCTTTCCAGTAAGGGCACCCTTACTTTTCTTGGGGAGCCACCCTTCTCTCAGTTTTAGTCCAAGTGTATTTGGAGGAATTGACTCCACCCCCACCCTGAAATGGTCATGTGATCCAAGCCTGGCCAATCAGAATACTGTGTTGTCCTGGACTGGCAATTGGCTCTTAGGAGCACCTAACCCAAGCTAGGCTATCCAGGGCTCCAGACACTTGATTCTAGAACTTGTGTTTGAACTGCTAGAAGGGAGAAGCCCTCTTTTTGTCAGTAGAAGGATGCTGGGTTGGAACTCCTGGCGCCATCTTACTTACACATGGGAATGTGTGCCTGGAAATAGAGCTGGGGCTGAGGAAGGCACTGTTGGGAGATGAGGACACCTAACTGGCCCTGTCATCTGAGCGTTTGGATCTATTGACTCTTTGGGCAAGTCCTTCCTTGGAATTCATCACGGGGGTGATGACAAAGGAGATGGTTATCAAGAACAAGGTCTTATATATTGGAATGTGCTTTATCCTTCTCTAAGCCAAATTTTCTCTGAGAAGACCTTCCCCTGACACTGGGCATCCTTCCTCCCTGGAGCTACACAGTGATTTAGTGCATTCTACAGACAGAGCTGCTTGGAGCGTACAGGGTCAATACTTCTTATCTCTGTTGGGATTATTGGGAAAATGGGGATGTCTGTTCCACTCTCACCAACAGAGGACAGGGCCTTCTCCACCAGGGCAATGTGTAGCCAGGGTAAACAGGTGGCTTAGGCTTAGTTCAGATTCCCCTCTCCTACGAGTCACCATCGTCATAACCAGAAAACTCTACCTGAGCTTTTCAGGGCATCCCCAGATGTGGGACAGGGAGTCATGTGGTCTCAAGAGCACGTTTCCTCGTTTCCCTCTGCCTTTGCTGTCTTCTCAGATCTGGCATCACAACCTCTGCTGTAAGGAATGTAATCGCTTCAGGCTGCAAATGCAGCAGCACTACGTGTGGAGCAGAGGGTTGGAAAGGACGAGGAACCCTCAACCATCTTGCCATCCAAGCCCTGCATTAGGACTTTCACCCCAAGTCTCATGGAATCATGGCTTTTAGAGTTCCTCCCGGTTCCTCTTTCCAAGGGGCTGTCAATCAGATCATTCAGGCTGACAACGGGCCAGAGGCTCTGCCATCTCACTATTGTCAAAGTCTTCTTTCTCCCCTTCCCTTCATGCCCAGCACCAGGATAGCTGCTTCTTCCTATAGCTGAAAGCAATGTTCAAAGTCAGTGCCTCTCCATAGGAGGCAACCAAGTCCCAGGCCCACCCCAGCCAAGTCGTCCTGTTACCTTAACGACCCTTGTTAAGTGGCTTTTGATTACTACTTTACAATGTGCTTTCACAGGCAGGCATGGTGGCTCATGTTTGTAATCCCAACACTTTGGGAGGCCAAGGCGGGAAGATCACTTGAAGCCAGGAGTTTCAGACCAGTCTGGGCAATATACTCCATCTCTAAAAAAAACCTTAGAAATTAGCTTGGTGTGGTGGCACATGCCTATAGTCCTAGCTACTCAGGAGGCTGAGGCAGAAGAATTTCTTGAGCCCAGGAGTTCAAGGTTGCAGTGAGCTATGATCATACCATTGCACTCCAGCCTGGGTGACAGACTAAGACAAATATCTCTAAAATAAAATTAAAAATTAAAAGAATTTTTAAAAAATTAAAAAAAACTTTAAAAAAACTCAAGTGCTTTCACATACATGCCCTTGTTGATGCTTCATAACACTGTGGCAAGTCAGGACACTCAGTCTGAGAACTGAGCCCAGGATCGCATACTTTGCAAGGGGCAGGGCCGAGTTTGGAAAACCTGCCATCTTACTTCTTGCTTTTTTCAACATCATCGCTCTTTCCAAACTACCAACTACTGGGCCAAAAGATTGAGACTAAGCCCATGCTGTCCCAACTTTCTGTATAGCTTTCTTTCTTAGCTTCTCTGGGGGTAAATAGAGTCCCCTCCCACCCTGATCCATCTATGGAAATTTGATCCACTTGGGCTGGAAATTTAATCCAATTTCTTCTAGACACATGAACAGGGTCCTCAGCATGCATCTCTGTGCTGACCAACCCTGAGGGTTCCATGGGGCACAAGCAGAAGGTTCTGGTGGAATCATACTCTGGACTCTTGGAGCAAAATTCCTCCCTCTGCAGATAAGTTGTGATTATTATGAATGATAAAGGGGTTCGGTGCTTTATTATTCTTACTTTTAAAAATTTTGAAGCAAATGTTTCTTTCTGCACCATAACTGATCATTTTAATTTCCTTGCTTTCGCTGTAATAAAAATTGACGGTAAAGGATGCCTCAGGCAGTGTAATGAGAAAATGAAATTAGTTTTTCAGTTGACTGATCAAAAGCATTTTATATGTGATAATAAACAGTTTATTTTACTTTTTTGCTTATGACATAATTAATGGCAAAAATATTTTCCTGAAATTCATATTGTCTGCCAAACGAGAGTTTTTCAAGTTCCAGGAAAACATTATTTTTGTAATTCCCCAGACTGGACCAAAAAAATAAATAAATAAACTTTACCGTCCCCTGCTGAAGAGAGTTCATAATCTTTGTTTAACCCTTCATGATTTGTGGCTAGTATTAGACCAATCAGGTCAAGGAAATGTTGTCTATTACACATTTGCTTCCTTGCAGACAGCAATGTTTTTCTACTGAAACTGGAGCCAGCGTCCCAGTGGTCTTTCATGTTGGAACTCTCTCCCTAATAGCCCGACAAGCTCAGGTTTGTTGTCAGGATTAGAGGGCACAGGTTAAAAAACAATGTAGGCTGGTTGTAACCCAGCAACCTGAATTTCAACTTCTTTAATTTTTGACTTTGAAAAATGTGTTGCTTTTTCTCCAACGGTGAGATAAGGAGATGATGGATTTGAGTGAATGTTGTATTGGAATCTGAAGACCTGGCTACTGATTCCAAATATCTTGTTTCCTATGTGTGAGTTTGGTATTTCAGTTTAATTTAGCTGTATCTCAGTTTCCTCATCGGTGCAACTTCCTGATTTACCTGAGTAACAATGGTGCCAATTACTAGGGGCTTGCTCTCTGCCAGATGCACTAGGTTGTACATGCAAAGATATTTCCTAAAGCACCGCTTGTAAAACCTGAAAACTACAGTCAAC
Source organism: Lepilemur ruficaudatus (assembly GCA_963574885.1). NCBI lineage: Eukaryota > Metazoa > Chordata > Mammalia > Primates > Lepilemuridae > Lepilemur > Lepilemur ruficaudatus. The sequence goes on along the minus strand of CAUYRT010057801.1, from coordinate 9,814 downwards.
CTGCATTGGTTAGCTTTTTCTGGTGACAGTTACTCCAAAATTCAGTGGCTTAAAACAGTAACCATTTTATTTAGTTCATGATTCTATGAGCTGGCTGGGTGGTTCCTCTAGTCCGGGGTTGGCTTGGCTAATCTCTGGCTCTCTGATGTCCAAGGTCAGCTTACATTTTGGCTTGCAGCTATGTGGTCTAGAATGGTCTTCCTCACGTCTTGTGTGTGGCAAACTGGGTAGTCTAGGAGTCCTCAGCTGGGACATCTGCTCTCTGCTCAACGTGGTCTCTCATCCTCCAGTAGGTTAGCCTGAGCATATTCGCATGGTGGTCCCAGGATTCTAAGCTCAGTGCAGAAAAAGAGAGAATGTGCCAATGTACGTTGATTTTGGTCTCTGCTTGCATCAACATTTGCTATTCTCCCTCTTACCAAAACAAATCATGTGGCCTAGCCCAGAGTCCATGTAAGAGGTTACTACCCAAGGAAAGAGAATCTTAGCAGCCTCTTGGGCAGACGGTCTACCACACAGCTTAAATGACCATCAATACCAAGAATTGTTGATTCAGTTATTGTTCATTTTTGCTCTTTGCCCAAAGTCTTTGTACATGCTCTTTTCTCTTCATCAATTTAGCTCATTTTCTTCCATTAGAGGTCAGCTCAAGAAGTTTTTCTTGGTTCTTTGACTAGGTCGAATTCCGTATCCAAAGCCCTCACAATACTGTGTGCTTTCCCCTGTAACCCCTCCTACATTTGCAATAGTAAATGAACAGCCATCTAATGCATGTTGGTTATCCCACTAGACTTCAAGCTCAAGAGGGCAGGAACCATGTCTGTTTTTACTTATCACGGCATCCTCAGCCTAGCAGAGTGTCTGGCATGTAACATACAAGTGCTTTTTAAGTAATTGTTTTTAGATACCTTTAATTTCTGTCAATGTTATGTAGTTTACACCATAGAAGTCTCATGTACATGTCATTGTATTTATTCCTAATATTTTTAGTATCTTTTAAGAAATTCATTTTCTTTGTCTTTGTTGCTGGTATATAGTAATACAGCTGGGTTTTGTGTATTGATCTTGCATCCTGAGACTTTGTTCAATTCACTAATTAATTCTAATATTTTGTAGGTAATTTTGGACTTTCCCTATATGAAATTGTGTCATCCCTGAAACATGACTGTTTCATTTCCTCCTTTTTAATTCTTATGCCTTTTATTTTCTTGCCTTATCATAGTGCTTAGGTCCTTCGTTACAATGTAGAACAAAAGTGGTGATACTGGGCATTTTTATTTTGCTTATGTTCTCAGAGGAAAATGTTCATCAATTCACCATTAAATTATTAAATTTGAAGTTTGCTAAATATTTCTTTTTAAATTTAACTTTTATGGGAAATTTCAAATATACATAAAAGTAAGGAGAATAGTATCATAAGCTCCATGGGTTCAGCATTAGGCTGTGATGACTATCAATATTTTGCTGTTCTTGTTTACCTATAGCCCCACATTTTTATGTCTTTGCTCATAGAATAATTAAGTATATTTTGAATGAATAAGTTAATTAATGCAATGGAATTCTGGAATTATTGCCGTTGAATATGAAGTAGATCAATTTGTATGGGCATAGAAAGATGCCTGCCATATGGTAAGTGAATACACACATGCATATCTTATTTTTATCATAAAAATACATATGTATAGGAGTATCTCTCTTCATATATGTATATGCATATATGTAAAAGAAACAGGGATATTCATAAAGCTGTTAACAGAGGTTACCTCTGGGAAGTGAGAAAGGGAGGAAAACATAGATGTCATTTTTTTCTTTATATGCTTATGTTATTAGAATTTCATTCAATGAGCAGGTATTGCCTTTGTAATTTAAAAAATCAATAAAGAAAAATAGATTATTAAACAGCTAGTTTATTAGCATTAAGTAAAGAATGAAATGATCAGGAGCTAACAAGCTATGCAGAACTAATTTCATTTCTTTGTTTCTCTTTTTAAAATATGATTATTACACTGATAGTCCAAGAGAATGCAGTAGATTAGCGTATCTTAATATCTCTTGACCTGGTTTCTTGTGATACCCTCGTGGACGAGGTGGGGACATGTGGGTGGAGGAGTGTTCTGCCATCATCGGTATTAAGAAGCTGTTATGTGGCAGGCATTCCTCCAGGATCTGAGGTATAGCACTAAAAAAGCCAGACAAAGGCCCTGTCCCCAGAGATCTTCCATTCTATTTGAAGGGTAGCAGTCAACACACAGATGAACATGTCATCTCCTCTGAAGGGAATTTAAGCAAAAGATGTGATGGAGACCAATGACTGGGCTCAAGGAAGATCTCTCTGAGGAAAAGACTTTTTAGCTGAGATCTGAAAGCTAAGAAAAGCCAGCTGGGTAAAAAACAAGGAAAAAAATCTACCTTGAGGGCCAGTAAAAAGGGAATGAGCCTGGAGGGCTTGAGGAGCAACTTGCAAATTAAGGAGGCTGCAGGGTAGAGGCAAAGGGGAGAGAGAGAGGAGCTGAGGGCAGAGAAAGAGGCAGAGCAGGTTGTTTGTGCTTTGAAGCCAACCTACAGATCAGCACTTGAATCTCATTGCTGATGGGAAGCCACTGAAAGGTTTAAAATGAGAGATTGACACAATCATACGGTCTTTGTCTTTGTTTGTTTGCCTTGTTTTGTTTTCTTAACTCTGGAAGCTGCATTGAGAATGGACTGCAGTGAGCCAGAGGGGAGGTGATGGGTGGAGATGCTGTTCCAGGTGGAGGAATACTCTGGCTTGGACCAGAGCGGCAGCAGAGGGGATGAAGAGAAGTGGGTAAATTTGAGCCCCAGGACTGATTAATGGATTGAATTGAATCAGGAAAAGAGAGGAGTCAAGGGAGACTTTTAGATCTTTAGCTTGAGAAAATGGTGGGAATGCCTTTTATTGAGGTAGAGAGGACTGGGAGGGAGTGGGTTTGTGGATATGCTGAGCTTGAGACGTCTCCCTAATATCCACATGGAAATATCAAATAAATAGCTTGATAAACAAATCTGGAGTCTCCAGGAGAGCCTGAGACTTGAGAGGTAGAATTGGGACCCTTTGGCATAAAGATGATACTTAAAGTTGATGATTTCATTGTCCACTGAAAAATCTGTCTTTGAAGAGTGTGGATTAACTCTTGGTAGTGTCAACCCAGGATTCTGCCATCGGGCTGTCCTGTTCCACACACTGAATGCTTTGGCAGAGAGAGGAGAATTTGCTTTCATCATATCTACGACCAACACTCTGCTGAGAAGGCATAGTACGCTGGATGAGAAAATGGAAATGTACAAGCAGCAGTGAGCAGGCCCAAATCAGGAAGATAACAGGGATATGCGTTAATTCTATTTCCAGTTCCCCAAATCAAGGCGAAGGCCTGTTGACTGATCAGGTAAGTCCTTCCTGTGAAAAAAGCCCCTGGAGTTTTGGTTGCCCATAGTTTTAATATGAACCAACAGTGTGTTAGAGAACTTTAGACACATGACTAAGACCAGATTGAGATACATGAGAATCTAGGGAAGCTAATAGGGAGGACCTCCCTGAGAAGATGATTTTTGAGTAGAGACCTCAAGGAGGCAAAAGAAGGAGCCAAGTGAGTGTCTGAGAGAAAGGATTTCCAGATATCAGGAACAGTAAGGGCAAAGATCTTGAGGTGGACGCTTGCCTGACATGCCATAGGAACAGCAAGGCGGCCATGTGGCTAGAGTGACATGAACAGGAGGGCAAAGGCAGTAGGATGTGAGGTCAGAGAGATACCAGGGGAGCAAATCATGTGAAAGCATTGAGGCCCTTTGACCTTTATGCCAAGTGAAAGAAGATGCTCTTTGAGGATTATGAGCAGAACTTGGATACAGTCTGACCTGTGACCACATACAGCTCTTGAGTCGACATGCCACAAATCCAGGCACATTACAAATGATGCTTTCTCATTCGGAAGGCCACATGGGCCCTCTGTATATTCTTAAAACATGCCAGCCTCTTTCCTTAGGGTCTTTGTACTTGTTTTCTAACTGAATCACACTCTCCCCTGAAACCTCCAAATTATTGACCTCGTCTTGGTCTCTGCTCAGGTTGTACCATTTAAGAGGCCTCCCACAAACTATTTAAAGTAGTTCTCCCTCCCCACTCTCAGGTACTCGTCGTCACATCACCCTGTTTTGTTTTCTTTATAACACTTATCACTATCTAGATTATCTTGTTTAATCCTTTCTGCATTTTTTAACATCTCCTGCACGAGAGTTAAGTTCTGTGAGGGCAACCTTGTCACTTTTGATTAGTGCCACATGCCTAATGCCCAGATATTGCAGGCGCATAACAAATGCCAGATGTGTAATAGATATTTTTTGCATAAAAAAATGAATTCACATTTATTAACACCCACATGAATCACGATATGGAGGCAATTCCCCTACTCTCCAGTCTTGTCTTTGTTCCTTCCGACTCTGAGATTCTCTGAGCATCCCACATGATCATCACCATTCAAAAGACGTCGATTTCCTAATTGCAAATGAGGTGATGCTAAACATGCACAGGAAAAATCATGGAGACCTTTCCAACTATGTAATCTAAAAGGTACTGTTATGGTTTTGTTGGAGAACACCTGTAAAATTGACGAGCACAGTGTCCTTGGAACATAGCAGGTGCTTTAAAAGTATGCATGGAATCAGAGTCTATTGTAGAAAAAAATGGATGGTGAGTAATTAGATTCTATCTAGGTTAAGGGTAAATGTATTGAAGGGTGAATTATATTTCTCTCATTTATGCAGTGATAATTTTGTATATGGAGTTTGACTAAAGGAAGAGAAAAGAACTAAGATGTATTGAGTGCTTAGTATGTACCAGGAATTTTAACATATGTCTTACATCTTACTTAATCCTGAAAACAATCACAAGAAATTGGTAATAGCCCTAATTTTCAATTGTGAAAATATTACAGTTCAGAGAATCTGAGTAATTTGCTCAAGGACATAATTTTTTTCCTCTTTGGCAGCATCAGCAGCTACCTAATTCTGCATACTTTTAATTTCTGAATTAAATAAGGATTACTTGGAAAATACTTTTATTTTTTAACATTTTATTTTTGAAACATTTGCTAAAGAGTATGTGTTTTTTCCTCACCTTAGCAAGTCCAGGGAAATACCAAAACTTATATCCTATTCAGAAAACTTAGGTTCTTAGAGGGTTGTTGTTCTACATTCAACACAACATTTTTCCCCCTGACAGTGGAATAACATATATTCAAATCTATAGAAAGCTTTTAAATCCACCATTTAAAGTAAGTATGTTTATTAGAAACAATGAATAGCATGTTTAACAGGAAAACACTAGATAGTTACATTAAAATCAATAAGATAAAGATGTTGGCAATCACCTCTATTGTTCAATATTTGGGAATCTTAGCCAATGAAACAAGACATGAAAAATAAATGAGGTATAAATTTGGGGAAAGAGTAATCACTTTTGTATGATATGATTGTCTACATAAAAAAAAATCTCAACAATAAAGCAAATAAAAAACTATCAAGACCAATAATGAAGTTCAATAAAAACATCAGACTAGTATAAAAATAATGATGTGCTTTCCTAAATTCCAGAACTAATCAGTTAAAATAACAATAAAAGCACACATTAAAGGAATAATAAGCATTAAGAAATAAATATGATAAGAAATATGCAAGATCTCTACAAGAAAATCGTAAAATTTGATACCATAGCAACTTTGTAGTTTAGAAAAGATTTGAATAAATGGGACATCATACCTGACTCCTTAACAAGAAGAATTGATGGTGTTGAATTTCTTCCACATTAGTTCACATATTACATACAATTTCAATGAAAATACCATTAAAACCTTTTTAAAGGCTTTTCTTTTTTTGAAGGGGAAAGACTCAAGATGATGCTAAACATTATTAGGAAGGGTAAATATACAAAACAGTCATTTAAATTTTTGAAAAGGAAACCAATTAAGGGAAGGACATACCCTAACAGATATCAAAATACTTAAAGCTTGCAGAAGAGAGAATCAGCGAGTACTGACTAAGATTCTGCTCTGTGATCAGCACTGAGCTGGAATGCCATGACAGTGATGTCCGATCACTAATTCCTCTTGCAGGTGCCCCTTCCCCTTAGCTCCCTGGCTCAGTTTTTAGACCTCTTGTTCAGGAGTTGATTATCTGCCTCCCTTGATAACTTGCCTCCTAGGGGTAGAAATTTTACCTTGTTAATGTTTTATCCTCAGATACAGCACAACTTTTTAGATTCCAATTAATCAAGGCATTATTTTAACTTTGGATAAGGAACAAATTGAATAGCTACTGGATAGCCTGTTTTTCTCTTCTCTGATTAATCCAGGAAGATTTCCTGGAAGAGGTTGGATTCTAAGAGGATAATTTAGACTCAGAGAGAAGGTAGGGTCCAATTATTCTGTGCTCCTCTAAGGAAGTTCAACAGGGGCTGGGTGCTGGTGTTGTTTCTAGAGAAATGGTTCCACCATGGTAAACACTAAAAAATGGTCACCAGTTATGCTGTGCTAGCTCTCGTCTAGTCATGTGTCCAGGGAGATAAAAATCATCACACAGATGAGGAAGAAAAAGTAGCCCCACTGCTTGCACTGGAAGAATTTGTGACCCTGGCACCCTCCTTCTAGTGACTTGGTAGTGAATCAGGCTTGTTCTGCTCATCCTTCCTCATGGATACTTGACTTGGCGAAAGGCACATTGGTGAGAATTTGTGGGGCAGCTAGTACATTTATCTGTTTTACCCAAGCCCCTAGGGCAGTCATGGATAGAAGTATAGTTGATTTACTGCCAGATAGGCACTTATATTTTTTCCCATTGTGCAGTACAGTGACAGGGATTGGAAAGGAAGCTTAGTATTTCTTTTTCATCATGGTAATATATATATATATATAATATATATGACACATATTTTACCATTTTAGCCATTCTTAAGAATACAATGCAGTGCATTAAGTACATTCACATTGCTGTGCAACCATCACTGCCATCCATCTCCAGAACTTTATCATTTTCCCAAACTGAAACTCTGCACTCATTAAAAAACAACTCCCCATTCCCCCTCCCCCCAGCCACTAGTAGCCACCATTCCCATTCCATTTTCTGTCTCTGTGAGTTTGAGTCTAGATACCTCCTGTAAGTGGAATCAAACAGTATTCTTCCTTTGGGGACTGGCATATTTCACTCGGCATAATGTCCTCAAGGTCTATTCATGTTGCAGCATTTGTCAGAATGTTGTTGCTTTTTAAAGCTCAATAATATTTTATTATCACATTTTGTTTATCTATTCACCTGTCAATGGACACTCAGGTGTGACAAGTTCATTTTGGTTTATTTTCATAACTACACAGACCAGAAAAAGACTGGTCATCACAATGGATCTGGATGTGTCCTCACTGCCAATGAGTGGTAATAACTTATCTTTACACATCTCATGGTGTTATATGGTATAATATACTGAAATCATAATGGAATATGAATGAAAGTTGCAATCAGACAGATTTCAGCCAAAATTCTCTAGCATCAAACTCCTAATAGCGGAGAAATCCAAATGAGTGCATCCAACACCAACAAGGGATAGAGCAGAGAGAGAGAGCCGAGTGGTACCCTCTCAAGGGTCCTGACAGTGCTGAGATTCCAGAAATATTGGAAAGTAGATGGCAGGGTCCAGGAAACTTGGGTCAGAAATTTGCTGTGTGATCTTAAGCCAGTAACTTCCCCTCTCTGAGCAGCAGTGTCCCTATCCCTGGAATGAGAAGAGTGATACAGGTAAATACAGTCTCAGATTTTCCTCCATGGGCTTCGATTTTACTGGAGATGAGTCTGGAGCCACCTCAGGGTGCAAGAAGGACACTGGCTAGAGTTCTACAGCTCCTCACTCCCGCCAGTGTCTACAAGAGTAATTCTGCTCTGATTCGCTCTCTGAGTTCACCCTCTATCAAGATCTTGATAAATAAAATTTAAAATTAAAAAAAAATCTTGTCTGAAAAAGTTTTCATTAAAAAAAAAATCTAAACTAAACCAAACCAAATTCCCTGACCTAGATAACAATAGTTAACGTACCTTGAGGGCTCTCCGCTCTTTCTATTGCTTAACATGTATTATATCATTTAACTCTTACAACCCCATGATGTATCTACCATGGTTGCCTTCATTTCATAGATGCAGAAATTGAATCTTAGAGAAATTAAGTCGCTCAGCCAGAGTCAGACCTTTTACACGAGGAGCAGGTTGTCTGATTCCAAAGGCTGATGTTGATGCTATAATTGCCTCCAAAGCCAGGAACCTAGATGATGTCCAAGTCTCTTCAGATTGCAAAGTCCGTAGTCTGTGTTTAGTATTTCCATTCAGATATTAAATATATTAAATTAGTAATCGTCAAGCTTCATGAATCCAGTCATTCAATGAGTAATGCTGGGGTGCTGTCGTGAGCAGAGTGGGCCCTGCCTATGTGGGGTGTCCACCTGCTAGGTCAGCCCAGGACGCTGGACACTGCCCAGGAAGCTTGAGTGGCCATGAACTGAGCCAGGGGCTCTTTTATGGGCTCTGCCATTTCTTCGGCCTGCTCACACTGTGTAGTTCCTGAAAGCACAATTAATTTTAACTCACTTCCTGATTGCAGTAAGTATCATCTGTCACTGAGGCCACCACACCACTTTGATGGGCTGCAGAAGCTTTGGGGAAGTTCTGGGGAGGTCAAAGGTCCCTGTTAGGTCATAGTTTCTGCTTGGGGACAAAGATAAAGTGATTTGAAGCTCCCTCAGGAAAAGTAAAATGGATGGGAACTAGTGGCCAAGGAAGGGGAATTTAAAATCCTTAAGAAATGTCAACAGATTTATTGAAGTCTTCTTAGCCCAGGGTTCTTAGAGACTCACCTGGAGGGAGATAATCAATTCTAGAAACATCAGTGATCACCAGGTACTCAACACAAATAAATATAGGTTAATGAGGTGCACTTAGTTAGATGATTTTATAAGCACTGCTATGCAGATTTATTGATGGGGGAGAAAAGAAAGCATTGTTAAGCTCAGGATGGAGAAAATCCTTCCCCAGCATATGTGGCCAAGGTTTATTCAGTAGCTCGGGAAGAAAAAAATCTGATGAAATGTAAAATTACTCTATTTAATCTGAATTTCTCATGCAATGTGTGTTAATATTTGTCTTCTTTTTTTTCTTACTTAAGTGGCTCAATCGTTAAGTTTTCAATCATATAACCACTGAATATGCAAGATATAAATCACAGGCAATTAAATGATAGCTAAGGTACTAAGGCTGACTTGATTAAGCTGGTGTGTTATTAAGATTATAAACAGAGCCCGGCCCAGCCACTGAGTAAAATATTATGTCTGGCTGAGGGTGCCTCGTTTCCGAGAGACAGCTAGTGTCCTGGGTGCCGGCAGATGGCCGTGTTCCTGAGAAGGAGTTTGAGAGGCATCCCCCCAACTTTCCCCTACCACCCTGCCATGTATTTTTTTGTCTCCTAAAAATTATATTTCTTGGGCCAGGCACGGTGGCTCATGCCTGTAATCCTAGCACTCTGGGAGGCCGAAGCGGGAGGATCGCTCAAGGTCAGGAGTTCGAAACCAGCCTGAGCAAGAGCAAGACCCCGTCTCTACTAAAAATAGAAACAAATTAATCGGCCAATTAAAAAAAATGTATAAAAAAATATTAGCCGGGCATGGTGGTGCATGCCTGTAGTCCCAGCTACTCGGGAGGCTGAGGCAGAAGGATTGCTTGAGCCCAGGAGTTTGAGGTTGCTGTGAGCTAGGCTGATGCCACGGCACTC
>CAUYRT010057800.1:0-15194 GCA_963574885.1 Lepilemur ruficaudatus | reverse complement strand
CACCGCATGTACTCACTAGCAAATTGGTATTAACTGATCAACACCTAAGTGGACATATAGGAATAACATTTATCGGGTGTCAGGCATACGGGAGGGGGGAGGAGGGGATGGGTATATACATACATAATCAGTGTGATGCACCCCGTCTGGGGGATGGTCACGCTTGAAGCTCTGACTTGAGGGGGGGCAAGGGCAATATACATAACCTTAACATTTGTACCCCCATAATATGCTGAAATAAAAATAGTGGGGATAATAATATTTACCTTGTGCTGTAGATTAAATGTTTGTGCACCCTCCCCCAAATCAATATGCTGAAAGTTAATCCCCAATGTAATATAATAGTATTAGAGGTAATTTGGGAGCTAATTAGGTCATGAGGGCTCTGCTGAATTCACTGTTTGGCTCTACCCATATGTATGAAACTTGTACCCTTAAAAAAGATACACCAGAGAATTAGCTAGCCCCTTTCACCTTGTGAGGACACAGCTAGAATGCAACGTCTACGAACCAGAGAGTAGGTGAGCCCTAACCAGACGCTGCATCAGTCAGCATTTTGATCTTGGACTTCCCATCCTTGAAACTGTAAGCAATACATTTCTGTTGTTTATAAGCTGTGCAATATATGATATTTTGCTATGGCAGCCCAAAAGGACTAAAACATTTTGTAAAGTTGTTTTAGGGATTCGATGAGATAATGTATGTAACATAGTTAATCATGGCCACGTGAAAACATATGACAAATAATGATGATGAAGAAGATGTAATTTTGTTTGGGATGGAACCATTTAATCCCTTAATAATGTGTTTAAAAGTATAGTTGTTAATGATAGCTTAATAACTGTATTAAAGGTACCGGCCTATTTTTTCATATTGAGGAGAGCAGAGAGAATATGATGTTACTTGGTGACCACAACACAACACATAGTAAAAATGGAAGCCGGACTAGTAATATGATAACACCAAGGACACCGGCACAATTTCATCTGGTCATGGATGAGATTTTTCTGCAAAATCTCAGAAGTTTAAACACCTAATGTGCCACGGCTCAGTGTTAGGCACTTGATGTGAGGATAGAGTTAAATGACATGCAGTATCCCTGTACATTAGATTTCATTATTAATACCAGTTTACTGATAAGGGAACTGATTCTTATACCAGTTTAACAGGTTACCTAAAAACTTAGAGACCATTCAATAATAAACCTGAGCCAGGGACATGAGGAAATATTCAGTGACTTCCTTCTCTGATAAAGCCAACAGGGAAACTTGATTTCTATTCCTTTTCTGGGAGAAGCCAGCAATGCTGGCAGAGAATATCAACTTTGAAGTGAGTTTAATGACATGCTTGCATGAAACAAAGTGCCTCTGAGTGCAAATATCTTTTCTGGGTGTCATATAATGCAGATAGCCAAAATAACCCTGAAGAAGAAGTGTCTGTCTGCATGCCTCATCAGTAGCATCTGCCAGACCTCACTTAACCAGCAGAATCCAGGCCTAAGTCTATCTGCTATCCCTGCTTCATTGCCACTCTTGCCTCAGGCCCCTTGAAATGTGCACTGACTTTGTTTTGCTTCTAAAGGAGCTCATTCTCTTTTTTTATGAGGGAAATTTCTTGGAGTAAGGACTATAATAACAACAGTTACTGTTGCCACTGCTGCTACTGAGTATTGAGTAACTATGTGTCAGGCACTATGCTAGCTGCGTTAGATACATTATCTCTCACCCTTAAAACAACCCTGGAAATGGAAATTATTATTCACATTGCATAGAGGTAAAGTACGTTGCCCAATGTCACAGAGCTAAGAGAATAAAACCAGGGTGTTAACTTAGGTTTGTCTGACTCTAAACCCATTCTTAGCTAACTATACCACAATACAGACAGGTATATAATTATCCTAGTACTTTCTATGATCACTCTGATTAGGGCAATTAAAAACTAATAAACACTTTGGTGAGTCAAAATTAATCATTATTCTGTTAGTCTAATGGCACCTTAAAGTTATACTTGTAATATAACTTACATGTGCTTTTTTATGCGACTGACTTCATTGGTCCTCACACCAATCTTAAATTTCTCACATGTAGCTTCTTCTCCTGCCCCCTATATAGGATCATCTAGACTTATTCAAATATTGAGAACTGAGCTTGTTGGTGTTTATGTTTATTATTTTTCTCATATCAGGGCATTGGCTGATGGGAACAATATCCTATTCAACCTAACTAGGCCTAAAATAAAACAGAAATGTCTTACATATTTTGGCTATTAACCCCTTGTCAGATGTAAAGCTTGCCAATATTTCCTTCCATTCCATAGGCTGTCTCTTCACCTTGTTAATGATTTCCTTTGCTGTGGAGAAGCTTTTTAGTTTGATGCCACCCAATTTGTATATTTTTGTTTTTGTTGGCTGTGCTTTCAGGATCACATCCAAAAAAATCATTGCCCAGACCAATGTCATGAAGTATGTCACCATGTTTTCTTCAGCAGTTTTACAGTTTCTAGTCTTATATTTTAAGTCTTTAGGCATTTTGAGTTGATTTTTGTATACATTGTGAGACAAGGGTCTAATTTCATTTTCTGCATGTGGATATCCAGTTTTCCCAATACCATTTATTGAAGAGACTGTCCTTTCCTCATTTTGTGTTCTTGTCACCTTTGTCAAAAATCAGTTGACTGTTAATGCATAGATTTATTCCTGTTTTTTTTTTATCCTGTTCCATTTGTTGATATATCTGTTTTAATGCCAGTATCATCCTGTTTTGATTACAGTCACTTTATAATGTGTTTTGAAATCAGACAATGTGATGCCTCCAGCTTTGTTCTTTCTGCTCCAGATTTTTTGTGGTTTTCTACAGATTTAAATTTTATTCCCATTTCTGTGAAAAACAACATATGAATTTTGGTAAAGATTGCATTGAACTGTATATAGCTTGGATAATATGGATATTTTCATAAATTTAATTCTTCCAAGCCATAAACACAGGATATCTTTCTATTAATGTTTGTGCTGTTTTCAGTTTCTTTTATCAGTGTTTTATAGTTTACAGGTCTTTTACCTTGTTGGTTAAATATACACCACAGTATTTAATTTTTTTGTTGCTATGCAAATGGAATTGTTTTCTTAATTTCCTTTTTTGAATTGTTCATTGTTAGCATACAGAAATGCTACTAATGTTTGTATGTTGGTTTTATATCTTGTACCTTTACTGAATTCGTTTTTCAGTTCTAACAGTTTTTGGTGGAGTCTTTAAGGTTTTTCTCTATATAAAATCATTTTGTCAGTAAATAGAAACTATTTTACATCTTCCTTTCCTATTAGGATGCCTATTATTTCTTTCTCTTACCTAATTGCTCTGGCTAAGACTTATGGTACCAAGTTGAAAAGAAGTAATGAGAGTGGGCATTCTTGTCTTGTCCCTGATTGTAAAAGAAAAGCTTTCAACTTTTCACCATTGAGTATGATGTTAACCTCAGGTTTGTCATATGTGGCCTTTATTGTGGTCAGGTACACTCCCTATATACTTAATCTGTTGAGAGTTTTGTCATGAAAGGCTACTGAATTTTGTCAAATGCTTTTTCTGAATCTATTGAGATGATTTTTACCCTTCACTTTGTTAATGTGGCATATATACAAGCACCTCAAACAACTCAATAGCAAGAGAACAAGTATTCCTGATTTAAAAATGGGCAAAGGACCTGAATAAACATTTCTCAAAACAAGACATACAAATGGCCAAGAAGTACACAAAAAAAATTCTCACTATCACAAATCATTAGGGAAATACAAATTTAAAATGTAATGAGATATCAACTCACACCTGTCATAATGGCTTCTATAAAAGAAATCAAAAATAAATGCTGGAGAAGATATGGAGAAAAGGAACTCTTAGTACATTGTTGACTATAATGTAAATTAGCATAGCCATTATGATAAACAATATGGATGCTTCTTAAAAAATTAAAAATACAACTTCCATATGACCCAGTAATCCCACTTCAGGGTATATATTCAGAGGACCTGAAAACAATATGTTAGAGGGATATCTGCACTCCCATGTTCATTGCAGAGTTTTCCATAACAGCCAAGATAAGGAAACAAACTAAGTATCCATCAGCAGATGAATGAAGAAAATGTGGTACATATAAACAATGGAATACTATTCAGCTTTAAGAAAGGATGAAATCCTGTCATTAGCTACAACACGAATGAATCTGGAGGACATTATGTTCGTGAAATAAGCCAGGCACAAAAAGAAAAATGCTATGTGATCTTATCTGTACATGAAATCTAATAAAGTTAAACTCATAAGGTAAAAAGTAGAATGATGGTTACCAGAAACAGAGAGACTGGAAAAGAGGGAATGAGGAGCTGTTGATCAAAGAACACAAAGTTTGAGATAGGCAGGAGAAATAGGTTTTGAGATCTATTACACAGCAGGGTGACTATAGTCAATAATAATATATATTGCAAAATAACTAAGAGAATAAATTTCAAGTGTCTCATCATGAAAAAAAACAAGCAAGCAAGGTGATTAATATGTTAGCTTGCTATAATCATGCCACATTGTATACATCCATCAAAACTTCATGTTGTACCTCATAAATGTGTACAATTATGATTTGTAAATCAAAAAACAATATGAATACTTTTTTGAATACATAAATTTACAGTATCAAAAAAAAAGAAAAAGAAAAGCCTATAACATATTATTTCTTCCTTTCATAAAGTCACCCTTTACCATAGCTGAATATTAATTAAGATCCCCTATACTCTAATTGAAACCTCTGAGCTACCATGGCAGCTTCCTTCACTCAAGGGGATTATGTGCCAATTTTGGGGAATTGGCTTGCCCAGCTTCAACTAACAGATGTTAAGTTAAAGCTTTTTAGTAGCTGATCCAACTTACTTGCTGTCTCCCTAAGGCAAACAACAACAACAAAATGTTACCTTTTCCTCTAAACAGCTAATGGACAAAAATACTTTTACAAGCATTAGATAAAACTTGACCATCAGATTTCATGTTCAGTCTCAACACCGAATTCTGTCATGAGGGAGACATCAGCTTGCATGGATTGAGAGCAAAAATAGAATGTGAGGAAGGTGTACAATGGCAACATAGGGGGTGCGGTGACTCAGAAAGGGAGAGGAGTGACTCCAGAGGCCATGGAGGTGTTCACTTAAATTATTTGGAGACCTTCAAATTAAAAATAAATAAGTAATATTTTGGGAAATCAGCTCACTACAAATTGTGACTGTAAACATTGTACTGTAAATGCTTTGTAGTTTTCCCCCAATAAAAAATAAATAAATAAATAAATAAGCAATATCTAACGTATAATGTTGATGTTTTATGGTTCAAATGATCTGCCTTTACCTTTTGCCATTCTTAATTTTTGAATGATGGATTAATGAAATGAATGAAAACACAGGAATTGCTTAATAATAAGAATAAAACTGGCACTCATTATCTGGATTTTTCAATGTATCAAGATGCTAATGAGCAGTCATTGTTCACAAAAGCCTCACCTTAGTATAATGAGAGATTAGTAAACTAGATTGCATTGCCCCCTGAAATCATGCATTTGAATCATCTCTCCCTACAATGCGGCTCTCTACAAATGACACATTCTATAGCAGGCCAATAACTCATTTCTGCCTCCCTGAAGGTTTCTCTTCCTATCTCTGAACCCAAAATACATTACTCATAAATATTAACATTTTGTTAGTGCAGGATCTTAGGCCAATTTGAATGGTTAAGATTAGAATGTGATGTGACTTGAAAAGAGTAATGAAGTTATTGTGAGTCCAAGGATAGAAATGAGTTTTGCAGAAGAAAACGTCTGAAACAGTGCATAAAATAAGTGACAACCTTTGGTTTCTTTAATTATAGTCTGAATAAGGAAAATAACAATGGAGATATTAGGCTCGTTTTTACAGCCTTAAAATTGGATACTGACCCTTCAAGCTCATTTTTTTTTCTGTCCTACAAAACCTCAAGAATAGGCTTTTAAAATAAAAGAATGTCTAGCACATATTAGCTATTATTATTAACATCTCTACATGCATCATTTTACGAAATCTTCATAAACCTAGTTGGATAATCATTATTATTATTCACCCCAGACTTCTTATCATGTTATTTAAATTCCCACAAATTGCAGAGGTGAGATTTGAACCCAGAGCTGGATCTTAGCCACTGGCTGCACTGCTTGAAGTTAACATGGTGTGGGGAGAACAGGGTAGGGCAGAAATTGCTCAGCCCCTTGCTTTGTAAAGCTCTTCCTTGCTGTTTAGAAAATCATTTTGAGTTCACATTTCTCCCAGCTTAATGATGGCACACATCATTAGGTTCGAATAGGTAGACTTAAACTATTTTTTACATGCTTTTTTTGGCAAAATAAGATCTTGTATTAGACACCTTCAAGGCGGTATTTGTGAGCAGCGCACATTTGATATCTCTTAAGTGTATGTGTATTGATGGGCTCTTTGACTACTTAATGTTTTAAGGTAATTAAACCACAAAAACTCATTGGAATAATGTTTAGGGCTGACTTAAACCCTTAAAAGCCATTAGCTGCTAACTGCCAAGTTGCTCTGAGTCTCTGTCTGCATGAAATTGAATCATATTTGAAAGGCTGTGTAGGCTAGTGGCAAGATTCATAAAACCCCGACAGCTTTATGTCTTTTATCACAAACTAGGAAACGGGAGGGAGGGTGAAGAACTGGATTTAGAAGGAGAAACTGCACTTGATTTTTCATCCAATGCTTCTCTAGAATCTTTAGCTAATTAACCCCATTTTGCCTTCCTAGAGTGAAATCATAAATATTCACTTACCATTTGTTTAATTCAATTCAAGCCAAAGAGTATTTTTGCTGCACCTATAAGGATTGGTACACAAGACAGGGAGATGAATAAGGCACCGAACTTGCCATTAAGTAGCTTTAGAGTCAAGAGAAACAGTCAGAAAAACAACATTAATAGTATGATGTGGTGAGCATACCAATAGAGAAATATACAAAGCAAAGAAGATTATGAGTGAGGTCAAGAAAGACTTTGTGGAAGAGGTTACGACTGAGCTGAGTTTGGGAGGTTAATAATTACCAGGTTGCAAAAGTGGCAAAGTATTTCAGCCTGAAAAAACAATCAACAACACACCAGAAAAAGGTAATGGTATTGTTCACTCAAATTAAGATTTCAAACAGAATCCCTCCTACACATGTTCACATGTACGTGTTTCTGACTTTTAAACACATGATAGTCTTCAGATAAATATTATGCGACGACCTACTAATCCTGTTCACAGATGATTCTATTCATGGTTGAAAATGCTTTTACTATTGAAGACCATGGCATGCTCATAACCCTATTCCCCCAGCCCATCCTCATGCCTACCACCAGGACTGCTGATGCAAACCCCTCTACCCTGTCATTCCTCTTCACATCAGGAAGTGCTCCCCCAACCTGGATACTTCTGCAGTGCCTTCCTCTGATCACTGTGCACAAGATGGGGGTCTGGACCTCAGAGTCCCCTCAGGAGACCTCAGGAGAGCCTCAGAGTTTTGAGTTACTTATACAGAGAGATATGGTGAAGTCAACTTAGATTTAAAAGGGATTCTAGGCTGGGCATGGTGGCTCACACCTGTAATTCTAGCATTTTGGGAGGCCAAGACAGGAAGATCACTTGAGGCCAGGAGTTTGAGGTTGCCATGTGCTATGATCACACCACTGAACTCTAGCCCAGGCAATGGAGTGAGACCCTGTCTCAAAAAAAAGGATGTGTGTGTGGGGGGGTGGAATTCTACACTATTTCAGCTATAAATAAAGTAGAGTAATATGTAATATTGGCAAAGAAGATAACCACCATTCATGGTACTGCTTTGATGGAAAACCATATTAATTTCAATCAGTATATGGTAAGAACCTGATGTCCTGACGTACAATACAGACTGAAATTCAAGTTCCACTACATTGTTCCTGATTTCTCTCAGAAACTTAGCTGGTGTTTCTTCATCTGTAAAGTAGAAATATTGATGTTTAATCTTTATGGCTGTGAATTAATAAGGAAATGTATACAAAGCACCTATAATACAGGTAATGTTTGTAAGAGTGACCCAGTATTTCACTATTCAGATAATGCTCTGGGTTAGAAAATGATTCAATGAATTCTCTTTGTCTACAGGGGGAAAAAAGGAACCAAAATTTATTACATAATTCTTAACTTCTACCTAACATGTTCTGACAACCATTTGACTACATACTTTTGTCCCAAATATATACTGTATCTCAGCAAAAGTGGATGAGCCAACTTTTCTTGAACATGTGGTTGTACTATGTCTCATCTGTCTCCCAAATTTCTGTTAAGAAATGTTGAAGAAAGCATCAGAGTTGTTTGTACCATTTATGCCATTACACTTAACCAAAAATTTAGATCAAGCTCCTTATGTTGTTGTTGTTTTGTTCTATTACTATTTTTCATCCTTCTACCAACAGTCCACGGTAGAAGGTTATCTTGTTTTACTAAGATATCCAAGTCCTAAATCCTAAAGGAAATAAATGAATTACATAAGAATTCAGATTAGTTTGTTTTCTGTGTTTAAGGAATATCCCTGCAGTCCTCAAGGTTAAACATGGCCACTTTGGTTGCCCAACTGCAGAGTTACCATTGACATTTTATATTTTATGAGAGCGGTGCCCATATAAAGTATAGCTCCATTAGCTATATGTATATTTAAATTTAGATAGCTCAGCTCAGCTCAGCTATCTAAATTTAGTAGCAAACCACTTTTTACCCTTTACTATACCACCTTCTTTGTTATCTGCAGCGTCCTCATACATACAAATCATCAGATTTATGCATTCCTTCATTTATCATTTATTTCCCACTCTAGAGTACAAATTTCTTGAAATCCATGTTAATATTGAATTCTTACTATGTTCTACTCACCATGATTGAGAGAATATATAAATAAATAGTTGGTGAATGAACACTAAATGGAATTACTCATTTAAAATAGTTTTATTTATTTATTTATTTTATTTCAGCATATTATGGGGGTACAAAAGTTTAGGTTACGTGTGTTATCTTCTCCCCCACCGGAGTCATAGCTTCAAGCATGTCCATCCCCCAGATGGTGCGAATCACACTCATTATGTATGTATGTACCCGTCCCCTCCCCCCCCATCTGCCCGACACCCAATAAATGTTATTCCTATATGTCCACTTAGGTGTTGATTAAAATAGTTTTTAAACTCCAAAATTCCATAAAATTATCAGACCCTTGTTGGTAATACCTCAATAGTATAATGGCTCTTACATATCACATATACCCAGCAGTCCCCAAACTTTTGGGCACCAGGGACCACTTTT
The DNA here is from genome assembly GCA_963574885.1 of Lepilemur ruficaudatus. Lineage (NCBI taxonomy): Eukaryota > Metazoa > Chordata > Mammalia > Primates > Lepilemuridae > Lepilemur > Lepilemur ruficaudatus. The sequence continues at coordinate 5,825 of CAUYRT010057800.1, read as the reverse complement.
ATGAAATACAATTTTTCCACAGGCAGTAGGGAAGGGGTGGGGAGCTCAGACTGTGATATGCACCTGGCTCCTAACAAGCCACGGACCGGTACCATACTGTGGCCCAGGGATTGGGGACCACAGACATATAGTATTACTCCTATCATCACTATTCCTCGGTTACCATTTGTTGCATACTTATGTTCTAAATATTTTACAAACATGATCTCATTCACCCTCATAAAATACCTGTGATAGCAGTGTTATTATTTTCTCTCTTCCTTCCATTTTATGGATAGGAAAATTCAAATCCATAGAACCTACGTGATTTCAAAGGGAAAGTGCTGGGAAATGGATCTGGAGGGAGGAAATAATCAGAGCAAAAAATACATTCTATACATTTTCTCTACGTAAAAGTTTTAATTCTGTCTTCAGGTAATAGAACAACATTGAAGGTACCTAGATATTTTTATAGTATCCCCAAACTTATGTGAAAGAAAAAGATCAAAAGAATACACACACCCACATACACATGCATGTTGTGCTTGTGTATGTGTAGAACACAGTAGAAAGACACACACAAAACTAATACCATTTGACACTGAGGTAGGAATTGAGGCTCTAAGGTGGAAGGAATCTGCTTTTTATTAGACATTTTCTGTTACTTTTCTATTTTTTTCTCAGAGGTATGGACTACTTTTTAAGATAAATAAAATAAAAGAAAATATAAAAGGACGTGGGAACAAGAAACTGAACCAGATCAGCAGCAGGGTATGAAGCTGTGGTGTTAGATTCAAGACATACAGTGGAAAATGTGGTTCAAGTAATGCCTTAACATATAAAGAGTTATTAAATTTAAAATAAAGATTGCACAGTCCAATATGATTAGAAATAAAATAGGTAAACAAAGGTAGAGTCCTCTCAATAGCACAATTTTTCTGATAATTGAAATTTCTGATTTGCGTATTTTTTATTCTCTAAACACATTGATCAAAGGATTCTTCTTTTCATGGAGCACTTCATGGGTATGACGTCCTTTACAAAACCCTTTGGCACATATTCTAGAGCAGGACTCAGCAGACTACAGCTTGTGGATCAAATCCCGCTTACTACCTGATTTTGTCAATAAAGTCTAAGAGAACACAGTTATTTCCACTGGTTCACATATTGTCTATGGCTGCTTTAGAGCTACAGCAGCAGAGATAAGAAGTTGCTACAGAGATCTTACCACCTGTAAAGCTTAAGGCATTTATTATCTGGCCATGTAAAGAAAAAGGTTGCTAACCTCTGATTCAGAAGATAAAATTTCTAAAACTTGCTGATCAAGTAGAAGTAGATGTAATTAATATAAAAAGATTGATACAGCCTTGAAAAATCAAACGTTTACTGGCACTAGACAGAAAATATGAATGAGTGAAGTGGAAGAGGTATAAAATAATAAAGAATAGTAGAGATTGTAGCAAAAAAAGAGAGCAAATTATTACGGGGACAGCTATTTGTCAGTTGAAACCATATAGAAATTTGTGCCCAGTGTTGCCATATCTACTAATTTTTCCAACCAAAAAAAAATGACATTTGTTTTATTTTTGTCAACTCTTCTGATTGTTTACTTAAAAAAAAATTAAGACTAAAGAAAACGCAAGTGTATATGGAGTATAGCCAATCAATAGCCAATTTGTAATCTCTAGTCAAAAGAGTATCCCAGGTAGTTATTGTCTTGTTTAGCAGGTGGTGCTGCTGTTTTCATTAAATGCAATATGTCTATAAACTGTTCAGCAGTTCCAAGCATTTGTTGTTTAGTCTCCAAATGTGTAAATACTACTACTAATAATAATTCAAACTATGACTCAAGAGTAGTTTTCTGCTTTCTTGAGGAGTGAGTAGGCCACGGGAATGGATAATTGAGTTTAAAATATGCTGATATTCTAGAGTAATAAGTGGAATAGACTTTTTCTAGCCATAAAATCAGAAAAATTTTAGCTGGGTTGGAGAGCAGAGAAAACCCAGGTTTTCAGCAAATAGTTGCTTGCAAAAAGTGTGGGGGGATAAAGACTTTTGCCAGAAATGTTGACAGTAGCAGGAGAAAGTCAGAAAGCAATCAAGCAAAAAAGAAAATGTGATGAGCATAAGATGGGGAACAGAGAAAGGTTTGGAATTGTAGGAGTTTGTGAGGCTCTAAGGTTTGGGAGGACATGATAAATTTAAAACCATCATGATAATCAAAGCTAAGTGCTCTCAGGGTTATTGCCAGCCTTTCTTCAAATAGAAACTAACTTTTTTCAAAGAATGACAACTACAACTTAAAAATATCCAACTGGAAATGCAAATATATAAGAACACATGAATCTGTCCTTTCTAATCTATAAATTACTTTATGACAAAACAGTTTGATGTGATCATAGAATTAGAAAGTAACTGGTATCACAAAGGGAAGACAATTTCCAAGTGAAGAATCTTGCTTAATAATGGGTTGAAATATTTAAACACAATTAAACCTCTTTGGATTTTGTGAAGGACACACACACATATGCAACATAAATATACATATATATATATTTTTTTTTTTTTGAGCGCAAGAGAGAGAAAGCCAAGAGAAATATTGTTATTGTTGTATGTAGAAGAAATACATAGGCAGAGAAGAACATTCTGATTGAAATGAAAATATCCATAAATGACATTTAGTGAGTCCAATTCTATCCATTGAGAAAGAGAAGATTTAGTGTACCTTATAAACAGGTTTAAAAATGAAAATGACAGAATTTTGGCCAACCACATTTTGTTTTATCAAATTTTAAAATGTTGGCAGTAATTGCTGAAATCTAAGTGCAACCTGCCAAATGAGACCAAGTTGATGTTGCAGTCCTAAATATTTCAGCCTTCACTCTGGAGTTGAGGAACAGCATGAATTTTTTGAAATAATGTTGTTGGCATTATATTTGTGCATTCATATTTTGTCTTTCACCTGGAAAGGTGACTAATACTTTTGCAGTTGATTTTTTTCTAACCAAAGTGAGAGCTAATCTGATCACAAATACAGCCCAGGCAGGTAACACCCACCAGACAGCAGGCATGGTTTTACTCCTGGACCTGATTTCCATGGACGCTAATGATACATCTGTTTTCTCCCTGACCTCATTTGAACAGAACCCAAATGTGTACAAATCTGCAAATGTGAAGAAAATATTTAAAATGTAAATTGCTTTAATAAAATTTGAATTTGCATGTCACAGCTAGGATGCATTTAAATAAACATGTCACTGACAAACTTTTTCTAAGCAAAATTTCATTGTATTTCATTTTGGGACACCTCAAAACCTGGAATGACCATCTCTTCAGTTTTTGTATATCAAGGTTGGACATGCTGTGATATCAAGACTATTACTTTGAAAATTGTGTTTCAAAGCCTTTTAAAAACAAAGGTCTGAAATATGTATTGTAAAATTTTATCAAGTAACAAGTTTCAAAAATTCTTTTCCATTAATGCATTTTTTCCCAATGTGGCATCTTTCAATAGAAGAAAATCCTATCATCACCACTAAGTCTTTCTTTTAGTTTTCCTTGATCACAGCCTTAGAACAAGATTATCAAAAGTAGTCCTACACTGAGACAATGTGCAAGGGATTTTGGAAAATCTCAACACCCCATTTTAGATTAAATCTAGTGGTTTCTCAGGTTCATGTTCCATTTCATTGATAAAGATGGATTATCAGTGTGTGCCACTTAATTAAGGACAAACAATAAGTGCTGCTTCTTATAGTTGTAGCACAAATACCATAACCTTTCTCTGCTGTATTAAAAATCCTATATTTGATCTATTTGTCATTTAGGTGAATAATACAGCTATTGTGCCTTCAAAGAATCAAATATTGACTTAGGAAGAAGCAATCTACCTAGAAGCAAGATTGTGTTTTCTATCATGATTGGATTTAAAACTTTTCTAAGATTGCCGCTAGTTCAAAACTAATAAAAAAGAATAGGTGAATTTTAAGTCAGCTTTTGATGGTGGTAATGGATATGTAATTTTGCTTGATTAAAGTACTTTTAATGTGAAAGAAAAAAGTCAATTAGATAGGCATTGCAAGCTTTACTCTAAAATGATATGATTAGTTCTGGAGCAGAAGTGCTAATGATGGTAAATCTTCAAAGATATGGGTTTTATTGTTGTTATGTTACAACATGTTGGTATCCATAAGCCAAAAAAAATCAAAGTAATGTTTATTTTTTGATAAAACTATATTTGTCATTAGATCAAAGAATAATTTACACATGCAATAACCATTTAGCCCACTATGATCTAGCGCTGAAATATAAGAAACAATGTGTTAATCCACATTATAGACAGCATTTGATAGCTCTAAAAATACAATTAATAAATAAATAATAAATAAAAGCATTCAAAAGAGTCATCTACTACAACCCTGTCTTTGTGCAGTTTGGTTAAAAAAATAGAGAACCAAGAATAAGTGAATTGTTCAAAGATAATGTTAACTGGTGATGGAGACCCAGACCTTGAGGAATTTCTAAGTATTAACAGTATCTTTTCCTTTGTTAGAAGCAGATGCCAGGAGAGGATTAGATATGCAATAGATTAATTAGGAAAAAGCCCTGTGAGAGAAAAGTGGAGGGGGAAGACTAGATACAGCATCAGTTATCAATGCAGGTTTAACTCATGTGAAATAACAAGAAAAAGCAAGAATGGCTAGGAACGTCTTAGGCTGCACTATTGTTCTAAAATAGTTTTGTCAAATCCAAGGACAAGTCAAGAAGCCATTAATCAAGTAGGCTTCCTGCAGTTGGAGATCTAAGACGGACACTTTTATTTCCTAACCTACTTAATAAACAACTGTTTTCTCATATATTTAAAGATTGTCCTCTAATATTCTTCATCTGTAGTAGCAATGTTTCCTATCTTCTGAATTGAAATTTTATTTGGCCCTGGATGATGATTTACTTTTTGGCAAAAAACAGGGGCCACGTTATTAAAAGACTGTGGTGTGATGTAGAGAAAAGAGCAATAGCTTAAGTGATGGTGATGATGATAATAAATAACAAGACTTGTCATTATTAGTAGGCGCCTTCTGCTCACTACTCTAAAGATGAAAGAAAAGAATACAAACCTAGGCTTTGTACAAGATCATTCACTCAGTTGGTGTCACATCACTCAACTTCTCTAAACTTCATTTCCTATTATTCTGCAAAGCAAGATAGTAATTGCATTCAGGAAGATACAATGAGGATTCAATGGTATGATAACTTGAACTAAATGCCTAGAATATCTAAAACAACTTTTACATATACTAACTTCCCATTTTCTATTAGATTACCATTGTATAGTCCATTTTCCTCATTCAGTACTTTCTGAATACCTCCCTTGCAGAAGCTCCTGTGAGCATCTCAGCTATATGTGTAACAGTCTGCACCCAAATGTTTACAGCAGAAAATTCACTATTGCTAGGTCGTGGAAACAACCTAAGTGTCCATCAATTCATGAGTGGATTATTAAAATCTGGTATATGTTTACAATGGAATATTACTCAATTTTAAGAAACAACAGTGAGCTATCACTGCTTATATTATCCTGGATTAAGCTTAAGTCCATTATTCAAAGTGAGGTGACACAAGACCCAAAGAATGGGTCCTACTTGTACTAGCCATCAAATTGGTATTGACTGGTTAACACTATGGTGCTCAAATGGTGGGAGTGATCACTAGGGATTTGGGGGGTGGGGGGTAAACCCACATCTGAGTGACGTGGTGGGCACTGTGGAGGGGTGGGACATGCTTGAAAAGTAGTTGGGGAGCGGAATTAGGGGTCTCAATAGGGGGAAGGAATTCCTCTAAAACTG